>BQNB010184676.1:0-10864 GCA_026074375.1 Tanacetum coccineum
TTTGGCATTTTAAGTCCATTTTTGGTTATTTTAGCTCGTTTTTAAAGGTAAAAGGTATGTGTAATTAAGCACATACCATAGTGTTATAAGGTGTGCGTTAGATGTTGGGATTTGTTCATAAGGCTTATATGAATAAGGTTTGATGTATGGATTCATTTCCCAAACGTTAATAAAAGTCTTGCCCTTAATTCTTACCGGCGGGTTGAGTTTTAAAGAGTAAATAAACGTGTATTTGATGTAAAGAATGGGAGCAATGTTCATCTATAGCATAGGAATGCCTTAGGAAATGTTTAGTATTGAAATAGGAGGTGCGGGGTTTGAATCTTAAGAAAATGGCCCGAATGGCGAGTTGCGTGTTTTCTTAGCGGCGAGTTGGTGATTTTTAATTATTTATTAAATTACTCAACCCGCTGGTTGCTTTAACGGCGGGTTGCCAACAGCGGGTTGCCAACAGCGGGTTGCCAACAGCGGGTTGCCAACAGCGGGTTGCCAACAGCGGGTTGCCAACAGCGGGTTGCCTAAACGGGTTGCCTAAACGGCGGGTTGACAAACAGCGGGTTGCCATAATTATTTATTATTTTAATCCAACAGGTAAACCGCCGTCTCTCGGCGGTTTGGTCGAATATTTTATATTCTCGCGGCGGTTTGCTCAATTCTCCTAACGGCGAGTTGGCATTCTGCCTAGCGGCGGTTTGGGCTAAATTTTATATTTTGACCCATTTGAGCCCAATAATTTATCAAGGCCCCTTCGAATGACCCAGTTGCTTTTCTAACAACCCCATCCGGGCTTAGATAATAAGTAATTGATCCTGTTGGTTAAGTAGTAGATTTTAATCAAACCAGAGTTACAACTGTTTTAATCAATCCCGCAGTTACATGACTTTTATCAATGCTAACGTTCTCTCTAACCTCGTTTCTCTGCAATGTTTGTCGTCTTTGTTAAATGCTCTTTTGCAACCTCCTACAAGAACAGATGAGCAGATTGTACCTCGCTCTCAGTGGTTAACAATCGGGAAAAGCAACCTTCTGTTCAATGCACAAAAGATCCAAAAGAACCCCATCTTTCAGATATCAGTGGACATTCTGAAGAATACCAACTTCTTCCAAGCATTGACTGCATCAGCAAATGTTCCTGCTATCTACCTGCAACAGTTCTGGAAGACAATGTCATATAACGACAAGACTGGGGTTTATAGTTGTCAACTTGATGAACAATGGTTCGATCTAAGTGCTGATCTTCTTAGAAAGGCATTAGCGATTACTCCTGTCAACCCAGCTCACCCATTTGAGTTAATCCTCCGTCAGGTGACACGTTCAAGATTTTGTTAATGATCTTGGATATCCTGAACCTGTTAGAACTTGTCTCTATTATACGGACGAATATGTGTATCAACCTTAGATGGCAATTCTAGTGCTGCTCAAACCATTGCATTGACAGAAAGTACTTCTGGCAGAGACAAACCAACACCCAGTTTCTGCAAATTCTGTGGGGACTCGTCACTCAAACAATATTGAACATGCAGAGTGATATGGGAAGAGTATTCAAGGGATCCAGACAATTATTTCTCACACAAAGGCAAGCCACAAAGCTAGTCTGAAGAACCCAAAGAAGAAAGTAACTCCTCTCCTCATCCCTAAGTGACGGTTTTTTCCAAAGTGAAAAACAATTACATGGCAAGACAAAACCAACATCCAACGACGTCCAAGATCTGCAGTTGCATGCATCATCACACTGGAGATGATTATGTCTTAGGAAATCTCAAGTTTGTCCCTAAAGGTGAGTCAGTTGAAGTGTTTGGAATGGCAATTCCCGATCCCCTGATAACTGAAGCCATTCAACAATCATCTTATTATCCCAAGTATCTGAAGATGGTTGCTGAGAATACAAAGAAAACCCCTCAAGGAAGTGCAAGCATGCAACCTGCAACAAAGCGTGCTACACCCAAAAAGCCCACAACCACCACACCAGTCAAACAAACCAAGCCAGCTCCTCCTCCTTCAAAGAAACCTTCCAAGCGTAAGCTTCCACAGAAAGTTAGGAAGGGAAAGCCTGCTTTCCAACTTGTTGACGAAGAAGATGAAGCTCAACAAGAATCTATTCCTCAAAGAGAAGATGATGATCCTGATCTCGAACTAGCTAAGAAGTTAAGTTTGGAAACACCTCAAGAAAAGGGAGAAGGAGAAGGTGATAATGCTGACCTGGAATGGGCTATCAAGCTTAGCTTAGATCCGGCCTTTCTGCCACAAGGTCGGGCACCTGTTGGAGGAGTGACGATCAGGGATCCAGTGTCAGAAGCAACTCCCAAACTGCATGAAGTAGTAGGCAAGGGAAAGGCCGTTGTTACTGAAGAACAAGTAGCTCATTCCCTGATCGATCTGTCAAAGAAGAAAAGAACTACTGATCAGTTTATCCTTGCTAGGCGTGATCAATCTCCTCCTGATTCTACAACTGGACCCTCTTCTCGACCCGATGATGATACATCAGAGAAGGTGATCCATGAATCTTCATCAACATCTGATTCAGAAAGAACAGAAAGTGATACAGAATCTGGTACTCCTAAAGGTGACAAAGTTCAAGGTGAAATAGTCTCGTCTACCGTAACATCAGGAGTAAGCATTCCTGTATCAGACCCTGAGAAAGCACATGAGGCTCTGGCTGGACCAGACCCTGAGCCCATGAACGAAGACCAGACTGGATCAGACTCTGGAAAATTACATGTGTCTCTTGCTGGACCAAACCCTGAGCACATGGATGATGAATTCCTCTCAACAGCCTACCCAAAGGTTCATGAAAACCTGAAGCTCATAACAGACGAACGTGTCTTCGATGATAAACCAGAAAGTCATTCTGGTTCTATGTCTTCCATGAAAAATCTCGATGACACTTTTAACTTTGGGGATCAATTTCTTCATGACAAACCAACCGAAGATGATCAGGAGAAATCTAAAGTTAGAGAGGAGTCTGATTCCACCATACCTGATTCAAGTCATCAGACAGTAACTTCAACTCCTCCAGTGATTGCTCCCTTCACAGAGGTCTCATCTTCTAAGCCGTCATTACTGGTCACTCCTCCACCAATCAACACGGAAGCTACAACAATCACCACATCTCTCCCTGAAATCACTCCATTCATCGCCCTTCAGTTAAGAGTGGCAAGATTGGAGCAAGAGATGTCTGAAGTGAAGAAGACTGATCACTCTGCTGATGTTTTGGCTTCAATAAGATCCCAAGTTCCTACGGCTGTTGATAATTATCTAGGAACAAAACTTGATGATGCTCTCCTTAAGGTTCTTGAACGACACACTGCAGATTTAATCGAGAAATACTCTGTGTTGCCTGGCCCAGAGTCTGTCAAGAATCAAGAATCTGAAAAGAGTCCGAAGGAGATTATCAAAGCCAAAAAGGAACAAGATGAGGAGAAACAAGATTCAACTTACTCCATCAGGTCAACTGATAAAGTTGATCTTGAAGAATTTGATCTAAAGAGTGCTCTCTTCAGTCACATGAATAAGAAGAAGTCTGCCAACTACCGTCTATACCATTCTTTTTGGAGCTTTGATTGCAGGGTTGAAGATGTGCCATGGATAAGGAAGTGGCAGACAAGCGTTAAAGACCACAAGGGTAAGCACAGATAGTGTGATGGTGAAGACGATGATGAAGATGAAGGCCTTTTAGCTGGATTCAAACAGGTAGGTCAACAAAGAAAAGAAGATATGATTCTGCCGCTTTTGGGTCAGCTAAACCTCCTCCGAAAGATGGACCAAAGTTCAAAGAAAACCAAGGGAGATCTGGGCCATTGCTTCCAAAAACATCCGCTACTCACCTCAACAGGATGGCAGATCACTGACACAAGAGAGGCTGGTGTTGACTCTTCGATGCACAAATCTGATCCCGAATTAGAACATTCTGAACAATCTTCAGATGACATTTCAATGCAGGATAAAGGGCATTCCCAAGGTGTCGACCACTACGTGGTTTAAACCGATTCCAGAAAGCGAGAGACTTACTCACCTGAAACCAAAGTGGACCATTCTCCAAATGATTTCTTGGAACCGAACATAACTGGGCAAATGCTACGCCACAAGTATATAGTTTCCTGAGGAAAACACAAGCTTACAAAAGGAGAACGTATGATATTGGCTCATTCATCAAATGGTTCAGACAGACGTAAGGAATGTAAGAAGCTCTGCAAGGCTGATTTTAGAAGGTCCAGTATTCAACCTTGTTAAAGCCTGTCTTAAGAATAGCGTCTTTTCTTCATATCAGATGGATGATTGCTCATAAGCTGCTGTGCAAATAAGGTTGACTTGAGTAATCCTGAGGGGTCATCAAATTCTACAAAAATATAATTGACCAACTTGACCTTAGGAGGTCCACCAGTCAGGTAAACTATTCAACCACAATTCTTCTTCAATAAGATCTGGATTATCTGCTGACAGGTGACCAAAAGAGCGAAAATTGACTATCATATCCAAGCACAAGGCCGCTACATTACCTAGATCTTTGGGCCTTGAAGGAATTAGGTTCCATCGTTGTGGTTGAGAGTGATCGGAATATGACATCAGTGTGGTCTATGGCATCATTCACTGGTGGTTTAGGAGTAAGGAATTATATATCACAAAACACAGTGAGACCTTTGATCATGAAGCTGTCAGATCGCAGAGCCATGCGATTTCTCTGTGTGATCAGTGTCAAAGTGTTTGAAAATTATGGATACAACTACCTAAGAGAGATAATTCTTCGCCGAGTGTTCCATAGATACAGGATCTCAGAACTAGGATTTCAAATAATCTTCATCTAAATGATTTTGAGATATGTTCTTCTCAATATTTAGAAAAGGCTCACCATTGCCCACGACGGACCAAGACTGGTCTTCACACTGCAGACAACTTGTGGATAAGAAATGGTGATCAGATAAATGTGTGGGTGTCTTACAGCTCGGTGATTGAAAGTTATCAAAAACATTGATCATCCTTGAACGTCCTAATTTGGGATGCAGCCGACTATTACTCAAAGAAGACTTTTATATTTATAAATACTATAAGATTGTCCCTAAGCCAAGAGCAGTTGTCTACAGAGACAGAAATGATCAAAGAAAGCTGATGAGGCTACATGAGCTTCACAAGTTTAGTGATGGGTCGTTGACAAGAGTCATGGAAAAGCTGGACCAAATGGTTAAAGACTTTCATCTGTACGAGTACAATAAAGGCATGGAGACTTAAGAAGTAGGTAGAGGATGACAAGAGAAGAAGCCAAAGACTTCCTCACACGCAATCAAGAAAAGACTACGGATCAAAAGGATTATCAAAGTCTAGAAACGCTTTGTTGGAGGAAGGAATAAGAGATATTGACTTTAGGCTGATTCAACTAGAACAACGTGATCGACATCGTCTTACAATCAAAAGGTCATTCTTATTTCTATTGTGTATAATTACCTTTCGTACATTAGTAGCTAGTTAATCTATTGATGACTGAGTGTAGGAGTAATTTATATCCCTCAACGATTGAGGGGGAGGAGTTATATGTCTCTTACACGTCTTGCGAATTAAGGCCACACTTTTCTCCCAAATTTTATAACATATTAAAATCAATTGAATATCCAAAATGTCTAAAGAGTTTATAAATTGTTGGATAAGGGGAGAAAATTTGTTGGATTACAATTATGGGGTTTATTAAAGAACTGGTGTTTAGTAGGGACTCATTTATCCGCCCAAACGTGTGCTAAACAATTCGAATTACCGGTAGCACATTTTGGAGGGGGTGCGTTATGAAAAAATGTCATAAAACAATCGAGGTAATAAACGCTTTGATTATTTTATATCTTAAGTCTTAAATGAATTTTCAATTGGTTTTTTGGAAAGGAGAACTGTACCAATAAGACCAGACCTTGCATTTTACTTAATTGGTGTTATTAAGGGTGGTAAGGTTAGGTACTGATCCCATTGATCCAGCCATAACCGGGAGGGATCTACCCAGGGACAATCCACTCGTTTCGTGTAGAAGTCCTTAGGTATGGACATGAAAAAGGAGTAAATGTGAGAATAAGGGAAAAGTGCGACTAAGATGGAGCCTAGCATGGAAGAAACCCCAACAAGGCGCTTCCAGTCATTGAAGGCTCGGTATGTACTGAAGGGGTTGAAGAATTAAAAAAGAATTGTAAAGATAAAGGGTGTAAAGAAGAAGCCCTCCATTCACTTAGGCAGGAAACTGGGTCAACTTCATTTGCGCCAGTATCACTAAGATGATTGCTTGACATATGAAGATCGACTTCATGGTACCCAGGATGCAATGCACATCTCCTCCCCATAGCCACTTAGAATCTTTCAAATATTTTCTGTTTTCAATTTCTCACGGAGACTAAACAGTTATCTATTGACTTACTCACTCCGGGTAGTTGATATTGAACAGGTGGCAGTATGCTCCAGCATCCGTTTACTAGAACCAAAATGCACTATGAGTTATAGAAGCCAAGAGACGTCTATTAATCTCATTAGGACAACATATACCAATTCTCTTGGTCTTTCCACACACGGTGGAACAAGTCTTTCTTAAAGATTCCAACGCAGTTATCATTGTGTATTGCCAGATCATCGAGTGAAACGACGGTTTTTCACAATGAAGATGGAAATCCTGCTAGAGCCAACATTCAAACAAAGCTCTAGGTAGGTGACTTGTGTGATTCTTAAAGAATCAATCTGGTGACACTGGAAAGAAACGTGGTGCGATTCTGTGTGAATCAATCTTGTTCCAGTATAAGAATTGATGGTTATTGATCATTTGACAAAACAATCAAAACTCTCGAAGTGTTACAAAATTCTTTCATAAGAAACACATAGTTTGTCTTTTCAAATCAATTTTCTCTTTATTACTAACTGTTTCATTACAGGATATCTTAAAGATGGAGATGGAGATGGAAATTCCAAGTTCTGAGGATGTCAAGTAAATAACCGAATGCCAAGACACGACCTACACTTGTTATGTTGTATGAAAGAACTCATAAAAGGTGTTCCAAGCTTCCGCAAACCTCTGATGTCATGTTATTTCTTCACATGTGCACAAGATGGCGATCCATCAAGATGATGTAAGATGATGTTTGGGCGTAATCTCAAGATTGCTCAAGAATCACAGTCAAAGGACAAGCGTAAGCTGTATCTAAAATGATAACTATTCCCAACTGTACAAGATTCAAATGTTACGTGCTAAAGACTGAAGGTGATTAAAGTTTGGTATTTCAGAGGTGCACCTCCCTTAGGGGGAGATTGTTAGATATTAGAAAAAGACTCGGTCACCCCGTGTATTTTCTGTTTATTATAGCTCGTCGTTTAATAGTTAATAGTATGTTTTTTGTTTTAGTCGGGTAGACTGTGATACCGGTATATTGTAAGTACTTCTATTAGCCTCTTCCAACTTTGGAAGAGGCAAGCTAGTCATTCTTTTACTTTCTCTAGAAAAACACTTTCTCTCTCTGATATTCTCTCTCATAGTGTTTCATTCTCTATAGAAATAGCCCCAATCCCAAGAATCGACCCGTTGTTATGTTTTTTTTGATAGGATAAACTAGTGAATTTCCAAACTCTAATTAAAATTGGTTTCAAGATCTTGTAACCATTGATTGCTCATCCTGTTTCACCTGTTCATTGCCTATTTCACATATCACATGAATTTAGACATGTAACATTCCGTATTTTCAGGTCATTTTATGACGTCATTCATTTTGTCATTTTTCACGATTTATTTTTTTTCTTTTCTCGTACGCGTTTACTTTTAATTTTAATAGTTAAGTTAAATCGCGTAAGTTAAAAATTATCATTTAACAAAATCGGACACCAAACGAATTAAAGTTTTCGTCAAACAAGCAATATATTATTTTTACAAAAGTAATAATAATCTTTTTATATTTTATTTTTATGGGTTGCGTAAAACGTTTACGTTTCGTAATAAAATACGTTTAGGCATACCCGGAACCACCAAAATAAATCTATGTTTCAACAAATGACTTTTATTATTTCCAATGATTCTAAAGTTTATTAAAACGTTAACCATGTTATCATAATAAATACGTTTAGGCGTTCCGAAACCACCAAAAGTTATCTACGCTTCAACAAATACCTATGTTTATACCCAATACCCGAAGTTTTATAAAACTTTATCTACATTCATCAAGTGAGCCGAAATTTCCATAAATGAAACAAGCTAGAACATTTACATTACAAGTAATACACTTATAAATAAACTACAACTTATACATTTTTCAAGTAATACTTTCCTTATTACCAAAAATATATTTCTAGTCATTCTTCCTTAATTCCATGGGATAACCTCCATCTAGGGGAACATAAGAACACAAGTATTAACTAGAACATGTACATACACATCTCATTAAAACCTAAGCTAGTCTTGACCAAATCTCTTCCATGTTTTACTCTTAATGTTTCTCTTGACCAAGACTTTCCTTAAGACCCTCATTGTATTTTTTGACTAGTCTTGGCAATATATAAACACAAGCAACTAGTACATAAGCACATACACTTCACTTTTAACTAGAAAACTTCACCATATCCTCCCGTTGTCTCTCAAAACCCACGACTCAACATACAACACCATAAACAACCCATACAAAAATTATTTACAACATTTACATACAATCATACAACATATCTAAAGTATCCTAAGGTGATTAGAAGGTTTGGTTTGGAGTTTGCAAGGGTTAAACAAAGATAAAGGAAGATTAGGGTTTCATTGATTTTAGGGTTTCTTTGATTGTGCAAGCTAAGGTTTGGTGTCTAAACAAGGGTTTAGATTTTGTTGGTTATCACCATTACATCATACTAAGGTTAACTAAAACTCTTTATGTCTTTACTTTCATGATTTTATGGATATATAATGCTTATGTAGTTAATCACCATTTAGGAAAGGTTTTAACATGTGAAATGGATTTTTACTTGTGATCATGGTTTTCTACACTTTTTTTATACGTTATATGGATGTTAACATTATGTTAAAATGGATATATAAGTCTTGTACAATCTTGATTTATGTATAAAAAGTTTATGTATAAATAAGTTAATTATAAAGTCACTTAATACGTTGCTAAGTAAATGTGAGGAGAGGACATGTTATCTTGGACAATATGGACTAATGAACTATTAAATATATAAGACTTATAATATAAATGATTGTGGAGGATTTATGATAATTTATATAAGTTAAAAACTATGTTTTTATAAAATACTACATGTCATGAGGATTCCAAAAAGGTAAGAAACTCGAAAATCCGATTTATAACGAAAAAGATACGACAATTACAAGTTTACGACAATAAATACTTTTATAAAACTATTTTTATAAAAGTTACTGTTCACATTAGTAAATAACATTTTGAAAACATCATTTATATGATAAAACTTTTAATTACGAGAACGTGCTCGAAAGAATCGCTAAAAACAGAGCTATAACGAATAAGATACGCCATTTACGGGTTTTACGATAACTAAACTATAAAAATAACTTTATAACTGCCATGAACAGTAAAAGTACTGTTCACCAGAGGACATGAAATATAAAAATGTCATATTTTGATACGTCGTCTTAATACGAAAGCGTGAACATAAGAAACGTAAGAAATAGGCTTAAAACGAGAAACTTACACACTACTTTATAACTTGTGCACTATTTCCTGAGATGAATAGTGTTGGTTCGTTTTTTTTATAAATTTTTGCGAAACATTTTGGAATCACTTAAATAATATTTATACATGTTTTAAACTTTATAAATGTTATTTTACAAAGGCGGTTAAACTAATTACGCGATTATACGAGTTCAAATACATGATTTTTATTTATCAAATGCGATTTAAACATTATTTCACAAACACAATTAGATGGTGATGTAGCTATATAGAATTATATATGTTATTAGTACTTAGTACTTATACGACCGATATCTACTTAGGTTGCTTTCGGATATTTCCGTGACGCGTTTTCATTCATTCACTCGACTTATTCTTCACTTCACTTCTAAGGTGAGTTCATAGTCTCGCATTTCAATCTTTTCAATGTATATAAACCCGCGAGGGGAATACATGCTTGTTTACAAACTTGTATATTTTACTACAGTACAATTACCTTTCAATACTTTGTGAGTTCATAGCCCCATTTCTATCTACTTGTTTTATAAACTCTACGGGGTGAAATTACATGCTTGTTTTACTACGGACACAAGTGTTCTAAACTGTATGCTATCCAGATTATTGCCTAATTATTATTGCCTAAGTTACCACAATGCCATCTAAGTCCCTAATATCATGAACCGTCAATTACTATTATAGTGAGCGCTGGTGTTATGGATAGATCTATCGGGACTAACAATCCCCACCGGAATTTATGGTCACAAGTTGATCATGGTGCATTTAACATTTAGAGACAGACAGTTAAGGCTTCAGGGTCATGAGCTTAGCGCAATAATACATGTTTTGGACTACTGAATTTGTTTCATAGTCTACTTTCACTTAAATCTTGTGGTCTACTATTTACTTGATAAACCTATGAATTCACTCAACCATTGTGTTGACTTTTAGCATGTTTAATTTAAGGTCCTAAGGTATAAGCTTGGATGGGAGTCGTGATATATATCAATAAAGATGGATTATGTGTTTATTTAAATTCAATGTAACTTTTATCTATAAAAACTTAAGTCACCTTTTGGTAGTATGAAGCTTTTTTTTAATTAAAAACTTATGTGGACATGTTTATGACTTTTAAAACATATGGGACCTAATGTATGTGTAGGAACCCGATTTACTTCACTTCATAACACGATTCAATCACGGATCGAGAATAAGAAACTAGAAAGAGAGGTGATGGT
>BQNB010184678.1:0-12287 GCA_026074375.1 Tanacetum coccineum
AATAAAATGACTTTTGAAAACTTTAAGAGGTTTTTAAAGCTAGCGGTACTAACTTAGAACTAGCGGTACTAACTTAGAACTAGCGGTACTAACTTAAAGCTAGCGGTACTAACTCCAAGTTAGTACCGTTAGTACTGTTGTTTCATTTTTTTTGCTTATTAGCTTATTACTTCGGCTTATTTAAGATTTGCTTAGCTTTTTAGAATAGATTAAGCCCATTTTCGTTTACTATCTTTAGTGGAGCTTATTTCAGTAGCTTATTTTAGGTCTAAAAGTGCTTATTTTCATTAAAATCCAAAAAAATAGTAGTGTAGTCATTTGTGCTTATTGTGCTTATTTCAGTGGCTTATTTAAAAAAGTGAATAGGTGGGCTTAATAAGGACTCATTAGTGAGCTTATTTCCAAAAGCCCACTTTTCAGTTTGGCTTATTGGTGATTTTAGCTTATTTTTATTTTGGCTTATTTAGGAAAATTTTAGAGTTTACTACTTTTTGATGCAAATTGAGTTAAGTTAAGTTGTGTTTGGTTGAAAAAGCTTTTTGGAATCAGATTAAGCAACATATAAGCTTTCCAAAACATCTCTCCTTTTTGAATTTGAGCTTATTTTGAGTTTGTAGTGTCCAAAATACCAAAAACCAAAAGTTTAAGCAACTTTCTGCAATCAGCAGCTTATTTGGCTTTTTGGAGCTTATAAAGTGCTTATTTTAGCAAGGTGTCTTTATTAAAGTTGCTTAAAAACATGTTGTGAACAACTTTCGTGTTTTGCGTTTTGGCTAAAAACGACTTTTTAAAATCAGCACTTTTTGAGGACTTGGACTAAAAACGGGATTGTAGCTTTTTAGCTCATTTGCCATTCTAGTTTATTCTAGTTGCTTATTCTTACTCCTGAAGTGCTTATTAGGGTTTGGTAAACATCTGTTTTGGTTTATTTACTTATTTCTTGTTTCATTGTGTTTTAGTGAGCTAGCAGTACTAACTTAAAGCTAGCAGTACTAACTCAAAGTTAGTACTGTTAGTTAAAACTGTTAAGTACTGTTGTTAGTACTGCTGAGTTTCCTTGCTTAATTTAGCTTAATTGCTTTTTGAATTTGCTTATTTAGAGTTAGCTTAGCTTATTTGATTTGTCTTAAGTTTATTTGAGCTTATTTCTGTCTTAGAGTAAAAGTTTTAAGTGTTTGTTCCATTCCTAGCCTTTAAGCCTGCTTTAGCTTATTTTCCTTGCTTATCTTTGAGTGCATTTGCCTATTAGGTTTAGTGCCCAATATTATCCAAATCTTTGTCATTCAGTCATCAATCATCAATCCGTAATTCGATTTTCCATTCAAGCCTCGTTGGGACATAACGACTCGGAGACTCTCTATACTGCTTCCGGTTTCATTGATTTCGCGGATTTTGTTCCTTGATATATATTTATATTTGTTTTCATTTATCTATGTATAAAGAGGGTTAAGTTCATGCGAGTCAAGATCTTCTCTCTAGTTGTGAAGATGACTACAGTCAAGTTAGTCTTAAGTATTGTAGCTGCAGGAGCCTTCTTATGTGGGAGCCTTGAATGATACATCTACACAACACAAAAGCGAGGGTTTTCAGCTAGCTGGGCAGGAAGAAAACCTAGAGTGCAAGTTGAAGAAAAGTCTGTACGGATTAAAACAAGCACCGAGACAATGGTACTTGAAATTTGATAGTTTTATGTAGAGGGCAGGGTACAAGAGATGTGCTATGGACCATTGTTGCTACTAAAAAAAAGGTTGGTTCGTCCTCCATTATATTACTGTTATAGGTTGATGACATGTTGGTCGCAGGTTCCACATTGGCAGAATTCAACAAGCCTAAGTGGTAGTTGTCCTTAGTGTTCGAGATGAAGGATAAATGCTCTGAGAAGCAGGTGCTTGGTTATGTGCTTACAGTTGGTGTAACAACAGTCGAGTGGGAGATCTTCAGCAATAATCCTCCCTTAGTTCTCTTAGAACCATTTGAATCCTAAAAAAGAACGATATCACCAATTTGAAAATCACAGCAAAAAAACCTATAAAATCGAGGGGTTAGGGTTTTGGATTTCGAATGGGAATTGGATTAGTTTTTTTATTGGAATTTTATTGGAAACCAGAAAAACAAAAAAGGGGAAAACGACAAAGAAGCAAACCCTAAATCGAAAACAACAACCCTATAGATACTGATCATCAAATCATGAAAATAACTCGATAAGAATATCTTATTAGCTTATTTATGTTGCTAGTGTTAATAAGCTTTATTATTAGCTATTTTTTATGTTCTGAATAAGCTCTATTAGATTAATTTGTTGATATAAACTGAATTAAGGTGTATTTAGCCTATCAGTTAGCAATAAACAGTTTTAAGTAGCTTTTGGTTAACGTGTTTGATATATCATATATGATGTATCATATATGATACTTTTCATACGTATATCATATATGATATTGTTTTGTCATATGTATATGACATGTGATTATCATATATGATATTTAATTTTTCCAAAAAACAGTTTATTTATTCTTTTATATTCATTTTATATTTTCAGAATTGAAGAACATGAATGCTTGTTCATTATGTGGAAGTTTTGATCACAACAAGAGGAGGTGCCCTAAGAGGTTTGAAGATCAAGAACAAGTCGTGGTTTAGCATTAAGTTGTTGTTCAAGAAGAAATTGTTGTTTAAAAATGTATTCTTTTATGTTTGATTGTTATATGAACAAGTGTTATAATTTTTTTTTCACTTTAATATTGTTGTTTATTATGTTACACGAATGTGATTCTATTATATATCATATGTGATATTCTAGGAAATCATATATGATTTTACATCAGTTTCTTTTACATTTGAATTATCATACGTGATATTTGTATTTTACAATTTGGTAACAAAGTATCATATGTTATTTCTTTCATAAATCACATATGATTTAACATGGTTATCACTGATTTATCAGGATGGGGAAGATGATATAATGGGTGTTTTTTAAGATTTTGAAGATTTTAAAGATTTTAAGTATATTTGGTGTTGTTTTTATTAGGGAATTCTATTACTTTAGATCTGACAATTTTTGTGAAGAAAAGAAAGCATATGGAGCTCTTTGCATCGGGCTTGTAACTTTGAATTTCATATAATAATGTTTGTTGTTGTAAACTGAGTTTTGGAATTGCGAAATTTTTCGCAGTAACCGATTGGGTTTCGTGTTATCTAGTAATATCCCTGACAAATTTTTTTTTCCAATATAACCATTTCAATCGCGCCACCTGAAAAGCGATTTACATTTGCATACGTGTCACATTTTTATTGGCTTGTGAGAAAAATTTTAAATATATATATATATATATATATATATATATATATATATATATATATATATATATATATATATGTGTGTGTGTGTGTGTGTGTGGATCGCGCTTGTGTTGAAGCGATTTACATTTTTTGTTTTTTTTTATTTTAAAAATTTTGTAAATTAAAAAAATGTGCCATAATTTTTTTTAATGCAGATCGCGCGGGTGAACAAGCGATTGACTTTTTTTTTTGTTTTTATATTTTTTTTGTTGCGACAATTTTTTAGACAGTAATCCTGATTGGGTTTTTCGTGTTATTCTAGTATATCCTTAACAAATTTTTTTTTTCAATATATACCATTACAATCGAGCCACTTGAATAGCGATTTACTTTTGCAAACGGGTCACTATTTTTATTGGCTTGTTATGGAAAAATTTACATTTGCATACGTGTCACATTTTTATTGGCTTGTGAGAAAATTTTTAAATATATATATATATATAAATGTGGATCGCGCTTGTGTTGAAGCGATTTACATTTTTTTATTTTTTATTTTAAAAATTTTGTAAATTAAAAAAACGTGCCATAAATTTTCTTTTTAATGTAGATCGCGCGGGTGAACAAGCGATTGACTTTTTTTTTGTTTTTATATTTTTTTTTCAAGTCTGGTGAGGTATAAATTTAGGGTTTAGGGTATACAATCTGATGGTTTTGCACGATCACGCACTTGTCGACTATGGCAAGTACGCCTTAGGATGCATGACTGGGGCGGACATGAAAAAATGTGTATATTTGAAAAGCGTCAGGGATGAGTTGCTAAGGAGCATGGAAGAAAAACGTCAATTGATGGCGAACTACAGAGACATGTAAAAGCATTATTGCTTAACCCCAGTTTGCTAACCATGTATGTCGTTGAGTGTTGTTGTTTTTATGTTTTCATATCGTCTAAATAAGGTTGGCCATGTACTCCACTAGAGATCTGATGATTCTCATGTTGTAATGCTTTTTAATGACTACCTTTAACTTTTATGCTTTCAATTCCAACTTTTATAATTGCAAAAATATAGGTTTAAAATTTTTTCAATTTTTTTTAACAAAATGAACAATTGACACACTTTGCACCATCGTATCTTATGCATATTAAAACTAATTTTAGTAAATTTTTATTCATTAAGTAGAGCTCATCAAAGACTACACAGATAACCAAATAAACTATTTTAAATAAAACATTTGAGTATCCAAATACGTACGCAAAAATGCCCGAGATCTAAATTTATACCTCACCAAAAAAAAATATAAAAAAAAAGTCAATCGCTTGTTCACCCGCGCGATCTACATTAAAAAAAATTATGGCACGTTTTTTTAATTTACAAAATTTTTAAAATAAAAAAAAATCAAAAAATGTAAATCGCTTCAACACAAGCGCGATCCACATTTATATATATATATATATATATATATATATATATATATATATATATATATATATATATATATATATATATATATTTAAAAATTTTCTCACAAGCCAATAAAAATGTGACACGTATGCAAATGTAAATCGTTTTTCAGGTGGCGCGATTGAAATGGTTATATTGAAAAAAAAAATTGTCAGGAATATTACTAGATAACACGAAACCCAATCGGTTACTGCGAAAAATTTCGCTTTGGAATTTGATATATGGTATTTGAATACTATTAGCATGATGCCGGAAAATTAGTGTAGAAGACGGAATTTTTTCCTGGTGACCGAGTAATTGGTTGAATAACATAAATAATAATGGGGGTTTGAAGTTTGTTTTTGTAACATATGGATACAATAGTACTCCCTCCGTCCCATTTTTATTGTCCACGTTTTCTTTTTGGGATGTCCCATTTTAATTGTCCACTACTAAAAATAGATAGGTAAGTTTGATCAAGTTTACTATATTATCCTTTTTTGAAATTAAAATTACAAACTTTGAAGAATAATTTAATTAATTAGCTAAGGGTAAAACTGTCATTCTGTTAAAAAGTAAGAAAGAGAAAGCAGTAATAAATGCACTTTTCTTAATCTGTGTGTTTTTTGTCGGGAGACAATAATTTTGGGACGGAGGGAGTAGTAAAAGTAGAGGGTATTTTTATCATTTCACTTCATCAAACAACCATTTCACAGTCAAACTAATCGAAAAGTTGGTCAAGGGACCAAAATCGATACGGATCAAAACCATAATGAGAGGATTCGAGAAGAAAAAAATTAGAGACCATTTTCGTTAAACTCGACAGACCACAGAGACCATTTATGCAATTAACTTTTAAATTTTTGATATGCTTCTCTTACACTTAGTGTAGGTAGAAGTTCAGGTGGTAAAAAATTATTTATAGTGATAAAAAAATGTAAAGATTTAACTTTTTGCCTTTTCAGTAACAACGAGGTTCGCAACCCGCGCGCTGTCGCGTAGCGCGCGAGACTATTTTTGCAACGAATCGGTAACGCAATTATTATTTACCTTGCAACGAACCGATAACCTCAAAGACTATTTCCGTAAATATTTTTAAAATGTATATTAAACTTCAACATTTTTTATAAAATCATGCGCATGCCAAAAGTATTGCAATATTTGGGCTCGTTTTGTTCGCAATTCGACGCTTTTTTTAATGACATTTTTTTTCGAATAAATCGGTAGATATGCGTTCTATATTTAATAAATAAAATTTATTATATAAAAAAGTCGTAAATAGGTAAAAGTTGAAGGTCGGTTTTGTAACTTTTAGCAAACTTGAGGGTAAGTTTTGTAAATAGTTTTTTGTAAATATTTTAAATATATATATTAAACTTAAACATTTTTTATAAAATTGTGCGCATGTCAGAAGCATTGCAATATTTGGCTTGTTTTGTTTGCAATTCGACAATCTTTTCAATGACATTTTTTTCTGAATAAATTGATAGATTTGCGTTTCATATTTGATAAATAAAGTTTGTTATATAAAAAAATCGTAAATAGATAAAAGTTGAAGGTCGCTTTTATAACTTTTAGCAAACTTGAGGGTAAGTTTTGTAAAAAAAAAATTAATGTTTTCTACTGTTCATGTGAACAGTCTCCTCTTATATAGACATAATTTATATATAAGAAGAGTCATTAAATCTCAAAATTATAAGCTTGTATTGACACTTTTTAAAAAATATTATTAAAAAGTTAGATTTAATAACACTTTTTTTTGTCATTAAAACCTCAGTCGCTATCGGTTTATTTCCTTTTAGTGTAACCTACCCAGAACGTTGGAAAAGTTGATAAGAAAGAAGAGAATAGTTTACTATACTACTGTGTACTTTTGACATGCTATGTCATAGTCATATAGTATGCCTTTTGCAGTGTTGTAGGAGTACCTAAATGAACACACACCTCTCGTTTTTGTATCACAAGACCATAGAGTATCAATCTAGCTATGTTCGTTCAAAAAGAAAAAATCTAGCTATGTACCCTTCGTAATCAATAGGGTCCAGACGTCGCTCGTTGGCAAAACTGAATAAGGTTAGGTTATATCTACCCCTAAAACATCATTTCTATTGCGGTTTTTAATTTTTTTAATCTTTATTTTATTTGTATAATTTTGTTAATGTTATAAAACTGTTAAACGAAAATTGCGAAAAAAAAATATTAAGTTTAACAAAACAAAAGTATTAAATTGTTAAAAAATACATAACAAAAACTGATATAAATAACTGTGTTGCACTCGTCAAACAAGAGACAAAAGATTCAAAAAAAAAATACAAAACATTTGTACTTTTGTGGAGCACCTGAGATATCATTTACTAGCACCCAACTAAACATCGTTATCAATAAGAAAATGGGTAGGTACATTAAAATTACTAGTACAGACGTCGCCCATTGTAATTATATATGGTTCTGATGCTTTCTATCTTGAGAATTTTTCTTTATAAAACTGCTTATAGAAACATAAAGAAATTTTTATAAGTTAATTATCTATACTACTGTTATAATAATGCATTCTTATAATGTGAGACCCATTAAAAATTAAGATAAGGAGGTGCAATCTTAACCATAGGGTCCAGACGTTGCTCGTTGGCAAAACTGAATAAGGTTAGGTTATATCTACCCCTAAAACATCATTTCTATTGCGGTTTTTAATTTTTTTAATCTTTATTTTATTTGTATAATTTTGTTAATGTTATAAAACTGTTAAACGAAAATTGCGAAAAAAAAATATTAAGTTTAACAAAACAAAAGTATTAAATTGTTAAAAAATACATAACAAAAACTAATAAAAAATTGTGTTGCACTGTAAACAGGGAGACAAAAATATCAAAAAATACAAAACATTAGTACTTTTTGTGGACCACGAGGATACCAATGCTAGCACCCAACTAAACATCGTTATCAATAAGAAAATGGGTGGGTACATTAAAAATACTAGTACAGACGTCGCCCATTGTAATTATAATATATGGTTATGATGCTTTCTATCTTGAGAATTTTTCTTTATAAAACTGCTTATAGAAACATAAAGAAATTTTATAATAAATTATACTACATAATATGAGAAAACTCGATTTAAGAAAATAAATATACTAAAAGTGGTCTAGTGACAAAGGGAGTTGTGATTATCACTCTAAAATGTGTGAAGTCTCAAGTTCAATTCCTGCTAGGGGCAAACAACCTTGAAGTGGCCACGCCGACTTCTTGAAAAAGAAAAAGCTTTACTTGGTTTGAGTATATGTGGTGATAAGTTCAAACCCTGTAGATTAGTCGGCCATAATGTCAGAAACCATGGTTGCCCAAAAAAATACGCCACCACTCATAGAAGTCTATGCTAGAGTTTAATGTACACAAATGTAGGCGTGATGCGCATATAAACAACGGGTGTGGGTAAACATATAAAGCTTTTGTAGTTGCTGTTATTTAGAAAGGGTGACTGTTTGACTCAGATTACCACAGCTTAGTCTACGTATAACGTACTATAGCCGTGTATAACCGAGTTAAACGCTTTCTTAATCAAACCAAAATATGCAGCGCATCCTTGTTTGTGGAGCCAAGAAATGGAAGTCTTTTGGCTTATTAGGCAATGTTTTGAAAACCGGTTTTTGAATCGACCCGGTCGAGTCACCGGGTCACTGGGTTACCGGTTCAACCGGTTGGACCGCCGGGTCAACCCGGTTTTAACAGTCCAAAACTTTTGAAGAATATTACAAAGAAATTACTAGTAACGTGTTGTAAAAGTAGAAGTAGGCTATGCAGTACAAGGGGGTCGATCCTTCGGTCGTCGGTGAAGTTTGTCGGTCGCCCCTATAGTGGGGTGTAGGTCGAACTCGACCTTTTGCAGGTCGAGTGGTGTGTTTGTATGTGTATTAAATTAATTAAAATGTATTTTTGTAGTGTAGGTCGATTTGTAGTGGTAAAAAGTCATTTATAAATCGTAAAAGAAATAAAGCTGACGTGACAGAAAAAATGAAAGTCGCTGAATGTCACTCTAGTGACCGGCCTGTTACAACGTTCTAGGATATTTATTTCAAAAACGTACGTGTGAACGGATGCATGGGCTATTGTAGAAGAGAAAAGAAAGATGAATTACCGAAAATGCCACTGATGATACCGAAACTGGGAGGAGTTGAGATGGAACTAGCTTAGTTGGTGATAATAACTATAAATAGAAACAATAGTTGAAAACTCAAATTGGAAAGAGGCCCACAAAAGTGGAGGAGATTGTCACTTGTCGGAAGTTTAGTCCAGCAAACACTCCATTGAAAATAGACTAGCTTGTAGGACCTCATCATATTATTATTCCCTTTTGACTACCTTTTTATACGGGAGATCTTTGAGAAATTGATGCACGACAAATTTTGTTATATGATTCTGTACTATGTGTTGTGTCTCAGCAAGAAAAGTTTTCTGTGTAAGGGGTTTGTATATGTTTATTGGCGATTAAATTTAAACGAACCAACATTAAAAATGCTCTATTCTTATTCGTCTACTTTTTTTTTAACAACAGATTTTTATTAAAACACTAGCAAGAAGCTAGAAAAAATTACAAGATAACAAAATTAAGGTTTTGTAACCAAGTGACCCAATTAACATTACACTTAGATCGACTAGAGCACCACGTATAAAAAAATTGAACTACATCATCGAATAAGAGAGCACGCCTTAGTTGAGAATTCCCAAAGAGCAATTGATTTCTGAAGGACCAAATTAACCACCACATCACGTAACAAATACCTTCAAGGAACACCTTCAATTGCTTATGTAAACGAATATTGACAATCCAGATGAGCTACTCGTTATAGGAGTTAAAAGTCACATCTTCAAGTTCCCACCAAATCAAAAAATTTCTCCAAACTTGGCGAGCCAAGGGACAAGCGAAAAAAATATGTGAAGTGGATTCCACAGCCGAATTACAAAGGGGACAAGCAATTGATGGAATATTCATTCCTCTAAGCGAAAGATTAGCTCTAGTAGGTAATTTATCCAAGCAAACCCTCCAAGCATGAACATTTACCTTGATGGGAACGACTCTAAGCCATCTAGTTGGAACTTCAGCTTTCGGCAAGATTGTATTATCAATTAAGATGCGAGAGGATTTAACCGAAAACTCTTGTGAGCCTTCTAAAGACCAACACCATCTATCTGATATATTTGGGAGCACAAGATCAGCAACTTTCGAGCAGTGTTTTTTATATAGTATTTGATCATATGATTTGAACGATCCAAATTGATCCCTCAGTATGTGAGGGAAAACTAGTCCTCAAAATAACTCAACTCATTCATGTATAGGTAATATTGTTTTTTTTCTCTTACTTATATTATTTTTTTCTATAATTAAAAAAATCTTAAATTCTCATTATGTTCTTGGTTTGATAATTAAATATATCATTAATCCAATGAATCAGATAGCTAAGTAAAGTAAAAAAAAACGAAAATTCGAAAAAGCCTCATACTTGAATTCCGCTTTAGGCCTTCACAAGGCTTGAGCCGCCCCTGTAGACCCATGGCCTATCGAGGGCCATAATGTTTGTAGGCACTTCCTAATTGCATATTCATATATTAGTAAGGTTGTTTATTCTAAATCAGAGGAGATGATAATGAAGATATATAACCACTAAAATTAAATGTTTGATTGATTAAGATTGAATGGAAGTTGGTTTGCAGTTAACATCTGTTCACGTCTCTTGTTGTTTTTATGCATTTCTATCTTTTTCTTCCAACCTTAGTTATACGCATTTTGTTTCCACAATTCTTTTTTTTTTAGCAAAATTTGTTTCCACAATTCACGCCTCAAATTTCCCCTAAACTAAAGGTGTCAATCTTGAACCAAATATAAAAAAAACGAGTTTAATTGGGTCATTTTTTGAACATTTGAGACGTTAAATTAAATGTAGTTTAGGTCTCATAGGCTTTTAAACATACTTTTAAATTAAATGAATAGGTCCAATGGGTCATAGGAATGAGTCGAATGGGTCGACCTAGTTAAACTTTAACCTAATTAGTTATAACTTCTTATAAAGTGATATACCATAATCATAACTTTCTTTTACGTTTAAACGTTTTTTGAACGTTTTCGTCTGTTTTTACGTTTTCGTAATATTTCTTACGTTTTCACCCGTTTTTTTACGTAAACGTAAGAAATCAGATGAAAATGTAAAAAACGGACGAAAACGTAATAAATTGGACGAAAACTTAAGAAATCGGACGAAAATGTAAGAAATCAGACGAAAACGTAAGAAATCGGACGACTACATAAAAAACAGACGAAAACGTAAGATCTGACGAAAATGTAAGAAAACTGACGAAAACGCAAAAAACCGGACGGAAACTTAAGAAATCGGACGAAAACGGAAAAAAACTGACGAAAACGTAAGAAATCGGATGAAAACGTAAGAAATCGGACAAAAACGTAAAAAAACAGACGAAAACGTAAGAAATCGGACGAAATCGTAAAAAAACAGAAAAAACCGACGAAAACGTAAAAACACTAACGAAACGTATAAAATGTTCAAAAATGTATGAAAACACCATAATTTAGTAGGTCGATCTAACCCAAACCGTTTGACCTATAACCCATTAGACTCATTTATAAAAGATAACCTGTTTAATTCATGACGCATTTGACTGATAACCCAAAACACTCCTGCATGGTAAGTCCCACATAACAAGTGTCCCCCACACCCAATCCTCCTACGTGTACATGCACGTGTCATTTGACAATATATCTACTCAATAAAATCCAACTTTGACCAACTATTCTTTTCTTTATTCACATTTCCTTAGCTTTTACTTTTATTCCAAAGCATGCAATTTTTTTTCCTAAGATTGATGATATTATATTTTTTTTAAACGGTTTTCCTCATAAATTGATTACTATAAAAAACAATTAAGTCCAACAAATATGAGGAAATCCACATCTTAGCCCAAAATTAGACGAAACAAACGCACCAAGTATGCTTTAAACCTAACCTATCATAAGAATGTCATACCACACTTATAAGACTTACTACAAACTCAATCTAAATTGACCACGAAGATTAATATCAAAAGCATTAACAAACTTTATTTGAGCATCAGTCAAACCAGGATCATCAAAGTCATCATCATCATTGTACGAGTCTTCACCATGACTTTCCTTTCATTGTTCATACAAGCTTTAATATTCTCCACTGCCACTTTTAAAAGCTTTATTAACATTGGAGCTCTTAGAGGCCATAATAAGGAATATATATTAAGCTATTCTCCACTATCATCGGAGTATTGGGTACCGTGACTCAAACATGCTTGAGTTATTATCACTTCAGCGTCATACACTACTACAATTTGAGATCCTGAGACCACATATGTGGTCTCTAAATAGCCGAAAAGTGGTCACAACTCCACGTTGCTACAACAAGTGGTCTCAACTTGTGGGTCGCAACTATCCCGACGCAAGGTAGCATTGATCTGGATTGGGAGTCATCATCTGTTTGCTTCAATTGCACGCTTCGATCGAAAACAAAACTCACAACCGAATCAATCTCA
>BQNB010184679.1:0-12287 GCA_026074375.1 Tanacetum coccineum
ATTATTCACATATGACCGAAAATGTAAGAATTTTTGAAACATTTCAGATTTAGCGCGCAAAGGATAAATCCACAAATAATACAAGTAATGGTCAAGGAATAACACATAATACTTAAAACCACTAGAACTAACAATGGGAGAAGTCCGAATGTTAGAATGAACAATCTCAAAAGAACGAGAAACAATAGAAATAGAACTAGAAAATAAAAGTCGCACATGTTTTCCAAGCTGGCATGCGTGACAAACATATAGGGAATTATCTTTATTACAAGTGATAAATTGACGAGAAACAAGAGAACGAAGCACTTCTTCCCCGGGATGCCCAAGACGTTGGTTCCACGTAGTGGGACTGACAGACAACAAAGCATGAGGAGTAAGAGAAAGTTGGGTGACAGGATAGAGATCTCCTGAGCTATCACATCTGAGAAGGATATGACGGGTAAATAAATCCTTCACTGAGAAACCAAATGCATCGAATTCAACAGTATAATTGTTATCTCTAGTGAATTGGCGAGCATAAATAAGATGTTTTATTATGTTTGGGGTGACAAAAACATTATGTAAATATAAAGGACGATTAAGAGTAGGTAAGATGTTATGACCGGTATTGGTGACAGGTATATATTTCCCATCCCCAACACAAACTGATGGACATAAACATTTATTATAAACTGTACTTAAATTACTTGAATGTGAATTGAGATGAGATGATGCACCTGTGTCCATATTCTATGTCGGGTCCCGAATAGTCATAGCGCTAAAGGCTTGTGGGAGCCTAGACGGAGCGGCACCCAAAATACGTGCTTGTGTATTCAACATATTGATAGACCAATAAATAAATGAAGAATAAACATAAACGGTGTTGCTTTTCTTTTCCCTTTCTGTATGCGTCAGTAATAAACCAACACGGATCAAACGATTAGCAAATTGTTCTTTCTTTGCACACGCCTAAAAACCAATAATAATATATATAGAAGACTAATTGATCTTTTCTTCTTCGTAACTGTATCATAACTTTTTTTTTCAAAGACCTGATAGAAGATAGATGGAGAAGGAAAGAGATAGAGAGAAAAATTAAGAGATGATCAATTTTGCTCTTGATACCATATTAGAATAATGAGAGAATTACATAAATCGTCCTTGTGGTTTGTCGGATCTAACAAATTTGGTCCTTGTGTTTTTTTTTCATCGGGTTTGGTCCTTGTGGTTTTAATCCATTGCGGGTTTGGTCCCTTGACCAATATTTCCTTAGTTTGACCAAGGGACCAAACCCGCAATGGATGAAAACCACAAGGGACCAAACCCGCAATGGATGAAAACCACAAGGACCAAACCCGATGAGAAAAAAGCATAGGGACCAAATCTGTTAGATCCGGCAAACCACAAGGACGATTTATGTAATTCTCTCTAGAATAATTGATTTGCTTGCCATTGATTAACACAATATTACAATATATAATGTCTTAGGATTATTCTAGAAGTGGGTTAGGCCCATAAGATAATAAAGCCCGAGTGACCATATCAAATAATACATCTAACAAAATTTGGTTTAGACCGGTCCTTATTTGGTTTTTCAATCACATCAACCAACACTGTGTACGAACTCATGTGTAATTTGTTTCCAAGCATAAAAAAACATTAGCTAGGTCTAATAAATCGATTTTTGATTGCAACCCGATGAAATCAGTTAAAAAAAGAACTTATAAGTTGGAACTTCAAACTTGGAAAAGCCTCCTATCAAGAATTTTGGTGAAAAGAAAACTAAACGGCATTTCTTATCATCACTAGCATGTTTCCAAGTAGGGGAAGCGGAGTCACATGATGGAACTAAGAAAGCCTTTTATTAACAACACTTTTAAATAGGGGTGGCAATTGCTGACACGATACGAAATATGAGATGAAACCGACCCGGAAATTAACAGGTTTGGGTTGAGTCTAAATAGATCTCGAGTCGTTCCATCTAACCCGTTTATTAAACATGTGAGGTTCGAGTTGGGGATAAGTTAAGCAGGTCGACCCGTAAACCCGTTTATGTTTTTTTTAAATTAAAAATTATATATATTGTTATACGCGTTGAATATGTTAAACAGGTCGACCCACTAACCAGTTTAACCCGAGTAATGCGCCAACTTTTCTTATTAAAACGAGTTAAATGGGTCTACCTGAAACTCGTTTAACCTATTCAACATGTGTAACATACTTAACCAGCGAACTCATATACGGGTAATCTAGGTCGATTTGGGTTAGTGTATACATGTTAGATTTGTTTTAGCCAACCCGATTTTATATGTGGATTGTGTTTGAATCGGAAGTTTTCTTATCCGCTAACCCGCCATTCCAAACCGGGGTCTCAATTGCCAACCTATCTTCCCAAAGTGTAATGGACAATATGTATTTATGTTATTTCATCAATCAAATTGATTTTTCTTCTGTCTATCATGATTATTGGTACATTCAACATAATGTTTTTTCTGAAAGAGTAAATGGCACAAAAGGTACACAACTTAAGGGTCATTTTCAATAAAGGTATTGCACTTTTTTTCTTACATAAAAAGACACTCAACTTTTTTTTGCCAATTTGAGTATTTTCGCTAAATATTTAACCATAATCCGTTAAGTTTTACGAAATTGTTGTATGATGTGATAAATGAGATTCAACATCTTTTCATTGATGCCAAATCTGCAAATCAGAAGAATCTTAATTTAATAAACATATTTCTAGCATGGAACACTTTTATGATCAAAACCTGTTTGTACTTGATACCGGATATAAGATTAAAGTCAGGGAGTTGATAAATACACGGATAATATTACTTTAAAGGTGATCACGGTTTGAAAATCGGACTTGACTCACCAAGACCGGACTGGAGCGAAACTGAATTTGTCCAAAACGTCAGACCGAAATGGTCCGGTCCGGGTCGGTCCGGTCCGGTCCAACAAAGCATAATCGCCAGGTTTTTTGTAAGACCGAGCCGGACCGACCGGACCGAGGACCGAATTTAAAGAAAAAGCATAGACCGAGGACCAGACCAAAATATGTTCGGTCCGGTCTGATCGACGGTCCAATATACTTTTTTTTGAACGACATATTTTTATTAAAACACTAGCAAGAAGCTAGAAAAGATTACAAGATAACAAAATTAGGGTTTTGTAACCAAGTGACCCAATTAACATTACACTTAGATCGACTAGAACACCACATATAAGAAAATTGAACTACATCATCGAATAAGAAAGCACGCCTTGGTTGAGAATTCCCAAAGAGCAATTGATTTCTGAAGCGCCAAATTAACCACCACATCACGTAACAAATACCTTCAAGGAACACCTTCAATTGCTTATGTAAACGAATAGTGACAATCCAGTTGAGCTACTCGTTATAGGAGTTAAAAGCCACATCTTCAAGTTCCCACCAAATCAAAAAATTTCTCCAAACTTGGCGAGCCAAGGGACAAGCGAAAAAAATATGAGAAGTGGATTCCACAGCCGAATTACAAAGGGGACAAGCAATTGATGGAATATCCATTCCTCTAAGCGAAAGATTAGCTCTAGTAGGTAATTTATCCAAGCAAACCCTCCAATCATGAACATTTACCTTGATGGGAAACGACTTAATCATCTAGTTGGAAACTTCAGGCTTTTCGGCAAGATTGTATTATCAATTAAGATGCGAGAGGATTTAACCGAAAACTATTATGAGCCTTCTAAAGACCAACACTATCTATCTGATATATTTGGGAGCACAAGATCAACAACTTTCGAGCAAAGTAAACCATAATTTTCCTGCTCCATACCACCTCTTGGCTTTCCTTCGAAAAGAATGAGACAAAGAGGATGACCTTTTTCTCGGCCCACTAATATATTTACACATCTCTAAAGCATATAACCTTTTATAAAGAACCTTAACGCAACCTCTCCTTACCAGAATCATCTTTAAAAAAGAAGTATTCTCACCGTTGCCAACTTTTTTTTGAATGAAATCCATAAGATTTATACCTTTACTTTGAAGCGAATGAATAGCAAGAATTATGTCTTGCCATGGAGATCTTTTAGGAATCAACTTATGAGTATACCAAAGATGGCTTTAACAAAACGAGTCTACAAAGACGAACCATCAGTTAGAAATCTCCAAACCCACTTGAAAAGAAGAGCGCGATTATGTGCAAAAAAACTAGAGACACCAAGACCACCATTCTTTTTTGAGGTTAGAACCATATTCCAGCCAATCCAAGCAAGCTTCCTATCAGAACCATCAACTCCATAAAAGAAATTCTGACGAATAGATTCCAAATGATTTAACACGCCAATTGGAACCTTGAATATAGACATATGATAAAGCGGAATCGAGGTAAGAACCGACTTTAAAAGGGTAAGGCGGCCACCTATAGAAAGAAGTTTAAGCTTCCATTTGGACAATCTCAAAGAAACCTTAGAGATAACATCGTCCCACGAGTTAATTCTTGACATGTTGCTACCAACCTTCACGCCAAGATAATTGAAGGGAGCAGTTAAAATAGAGCAGCCAATCAAAGAAGCTGCAGCTGCAACAACATTTGAGCTAACACCAATCTCCATCAATTTGCTTTTGTGAAGATTAATTTTAAGACCTGGAGCTAAGTAGAAATACCTCAAAACACTAAATAAATTTTGAATGTTATTGTTGGTCCACTCACCAATAAAAACTACGTCATCCGCATAAAACAAATGAGAGATCGTGAAAGAGTCGTTTAGAGAGATACATTTATATAAACCGGCGTTTAAGACTCTCTTGAACGTGAGGTGAAGAGTTTCTATAATCAAAATAAATAAAAAAGGAGAGATGGCATCACCTTGCTTTAAGCCTTTATGGAACTGGAACTCCAAAGTAGGGCTACCGTTAATAAGCACCGATCCCATGGCGTTATTAAGACAACTACTGATCCAATTACGCCATTTTAAGCCAAAACCAAAAGCCTTTAGGGTCTCATCTAAGTAGTCCCATTTCACATAATCAAAAGCCTTTTCAAAATCCACCTTAAAAATCATCCCATTTAGCTTTTTAAACTACACAAAAGATAGAAAGCTCATTAAGGAATGAAAGGCCTTCAAGAATTTAACGATTACCAACAAAAAGCGATTGAACATCACTTATGAGATAAGGCAGAACTAGACATAATCTGTTGGCCAAAATTTTTTCTATGATTTTGTAAACGCTCCCAATAAGACTTATAGGATGAAAGTCTTTCACAAATTTGACATTTTGGATCTTGGGAATAAGGGCTATAAAAGAAGGTGCATCCTCTTAGGGAGTGGCCCATTTCACAAAATAAAAAAATCTATGACAGCTTGAAACACATCATCATCAATTGTTGTCTAATACTTACGGTAAAATTCAAAGAAAAATCCATCTGGCCCAGGTGATTTGTTGGTACCACAATCCCAAACAGCCCTTTTTGACCCTCTTCTTAAGTAACAGGTCGCCCTAAATCTTGAACTTGATATGAAGATAGGGCGAGTTGGGTAAAGTGAAGTCAAAGCTAGATACTAGGGAGCTTGGTAGGCGGAAAATTGCTTCTTGGAATGGTAAAAAATCATTTTGACTCTGTGAGGTTCTGATAATCCATTCCTCATTAGCAGAGTCCACACGAATGGCGAGTTGATCTATTTTTTTTTCACTAATACCATAGAAATATTATGTGGATGTTTTTTTTTCATCACCTTCAATGGACCATTGGATTTTGGCTTTTTGAGAAATCTCCATGACGTTCCTATTATTAAGCTCTTAAAGATCATTAAGAAGCGTGATTATTTTGATAAGAATCTCATCATTACTCTTTTCTTGATCAATAAGCTTATCAACTTCTGAGAGATTTTGTTGAATGTTGATCTTCCTGTCATTTGACCTTTTGTTAGCTTCTTTCGACCAGGCCTTGATAGCAATCTTGAGAGCTTGCAACTTTTTCTTCAACCGAATTAAACCGTTTGGCTCAACAATATTTAATGACTTCCAGGTAGTTTCCACAAAAGAATTGAAACCCTCCATGGCAAACCAAGAATGGAAAAACCGAAATGGAGAAGGACCATAATCATAATTTGTTTCCCGCATAAGGATAGGACGGTGATCAGAAAGGTGTCGATCCAAACATAGAGCTGAAAGATGTGGAAATTAAATCCAAAACACCTGTCTGAATTTAGATACAGTCTAATTTTATCATCTATGAAGCCTACTTGTGAGCCCATGTAACAAGCCATAACCTTCTAGGGGTAAAGAAATCAATTATAAATGTAGAAGAAATAAAAATTGTTAATAAGCAATAGCCCTTGCCTTTAAACGTAGAACCAAACCTTTCATGTTCCGAATGAACTTCGTTAAAGTCACCCATAATCACGGTATCACCTTCCCATCTATCAATAATCGTACGAAGATAATCCCATAAATCACGCCTTTCATTCAACTCTTGAGGAGCATAAACGGATATAATAAGAAGCTTAGAAGAGGTTGGAGCCCAAGTGCCCATCAAAGCAACAAAATAATCACAAGTAGAAACTTGCTCTTTAACGAACATGTTAGGATTCCACATACATAAGATACCTCATGAACAACCGACTGAAGATCCTATAACATGAAACATCTGATTTCCCCATAAATCCTTAATGGTGAGTAAACTAATACTCTCCGCTTTAGTTTCTTGAATAAAGGCAAAATTAATTCTATGCTTCTGACATAACTCCTTAATCCATCTCCGTTTAGCCTTGTTTCCAAGGCCTTGAATATTGAGAGACAGAAAATTCTATTTAATCAACATCAAAATCTCTTTGTGAATTAATTATTTCCTGAATGTTTTTTTTCACAACCTGCCATATTGTAACCCATGGTTTGGCCAACAGTAAACCAATTCATCCATTTAGATCTAAAATAGATCCACCTACCTTACTTTTCTGAGAGTGAGAGTTCATACTTCGTTGTGATGAAAATCCACGGTTCGAACAACGGTCATTGAGTTTATTTGAGAGAGATTGAACACGTTCAGTAGTATCTTTGATATTTTCTGCCACGTTTTTTTCATGATCATTGTTATCTGGAGTAAAACCAGGTGGGAATTTCGGTTCATCGCTGCCATAAGAGTTACAAACGTTGTTCTTTGTACGTCCAATATGCCATAAATGTTGAAAGGGTCTTCTGAGTGTGATCCAACCTCTTTTTTTTTTGCAAATGTTGGCGTCTTTGTGAGCAGTGTCGTTTTCATGCATGAAGCTCGATTCCGATACTCTATCAACATCACTCTCATTATTATCAGCTTTGTTTGCGACATCACCTTCTTGTGATTCCCCATCAGAAGAGAGATCATCTTGGTCATCTTCTTGGAAATTTGGAAACCAAGCATCCAATTCTTTAACGCGAATCCAATAAACTTTGCCTTGAATTATTACTTTTTGCCTTTCATTGATGATCACTTTCATATTAGTTTTTAAACACAAGTGTTTACATGACAAAGATTTTAGATCATCATCTTCCCACTCCACATACTCACCCCATAAAGATGCAATCTTACGAAAAGTGTTAGGAGTCCAAGCTTTGATAGGAAGACCCTCAATGGAAATCCAAACGATCCTTTCATCATTTTCAAATGAGCTGGTCGCTTGAATAAGCTCAGTGAACCAAGAACCAATACCAGAATGATTGAGAAATTTCTCTTTTGCAGTGAGAGAATCAAACTAAAAAAGAACCCACATCCCTCCAAGATATGAAGCTCACATTTGAAAACCTTCTTTAGAAATAATACAAGGTAGGTTAGGAATAGCAGAAACGTCTTTTGCCCTTCCCATTAGAGACATGCCAAAATCGAACTCCTTAATACAAGTATCATCAAGAACCAAAGCAGGTTTAGTAATTTCAGGAGTTACATGTGATTGACTTCCACGCTTAGACAGAAAACAAATGGTTGTTTAAATTCTCCCATATTGGTTCTCTTTAGGAGTGAATGTATTAGGTCACGAGGAATGGAAGAGTTGGGTTTTTGTGGCCTTTCAAATCTCACATAGTTTGCGTGTAAATGGTATCTTCCAATCCAAATCGTACAAAGGTTCGACACCAAACGCTCCTAATTCATTACCTTTAGAACTCGAACAAAGGCAAAGCGTTTACCTGATTTAGATCTCTTAAATGGAATGAAGACATATACAACCGTACCATAATCGCTACACACTTTCCAAAGGTCGCGCGCGGTAGAATCTTCAGGAAAATTTGTCACAAAAATTGATTTCAAAATCTTCTGCGTTTGATTTTCATTTGAGTTATGGAAATTACGGATGCTCATGATTTTTAACAGTAAAAGAAACGAAAACCCTAATCTTTTGAAACTCGGTCGAACCAAATAAAAAGGAGATTAGAGATCAATAATCAGATGTAAATCACCCTAATCAAATGATATTGAGTGAATGGTGATCAAACAGGAAAATGATTGTCGATCGAAATCAAAACCCTAACCTAATGACACGTCGAACCCAATACCACAAGATTAAATGACTCGAATCAGAAAATAATCTCAATAATCAAATGTTATTCAGTGATTGGTGATCAAACAGGAATAGGATCAACGATTGAATAAGCAAGGATTTGAAAAATCGTCATGGGGGCTTTTATTTTTATGCTATTACGAACCTTTGCTTAGTAGATTTGATAAACAGATAATAATAGTACGGTCCAATATACTTAGCCCTGTATTACTTGACACAGAGAAAAGATTTATGTTGATTTATCCTTAGAGCATCCACAATGCTTCTACCTCAAAATGACTTTCGTTAAATATTTAACCATAATCCGTTAAGTTTTACGAAATTGTTGTATGATGTGATAAATGAGATTCAACATCTTTTTATTGATGCTAAATCTGCAAATCAGAAGAATCTTAATTTAATAACATATTTCTAGCATGGAACACTTTTATGATCAAAACCTGTTTGTACTTGATACTGGATATAAGATTAAAGTTAGGGAGTTGATAAATACACGGATAATATTACTTTAAAGGTGATCACGGTTTGAAAATTGGACTGGACTCACCAAGACCAGACTGGAGCGAAACTAAATTTGTCTAAAACGTCAGACCGAAATGGTCCGGTCCGGTCCAACAAAGCATAATCGACAGGTTTTTTGTAAGACCGAGTCGGACCGTACCGGACCGACCGGACCGAGGACCGAATTTAAAGAAAAAGCATAGACTGAGGACCAGACCAAAATATGTTCGGTCCGGTCTGATCGACGGTCCAATATACTTAGCCCTGTATTACTTGACACACAGAAATATTATCCCTTATGCATCCTGGTCCTTTAGTTTCTCGGTTTGTGTAGCTATACCATTTTTGACTTTTTTATGCATATATTACTCTTCTAGCATCTCATCCGTATCGATGGACAAACGAAGTTTCCAATAATCAACTTCATGTTTTACAATATCGTGGGTGTCTTAGTCATCTTTTTACCTCTTAAATCTCCCCAAAAAATAATTCGTGAAACTACAAATAAGAGAATTAAAAAAAATCAATGATTAAAAAACAGTTAATGCGCATGTGCCGATTGAAAATCATGATTTGGTAGCGGTCGGTCGACTTGAAATGTAAAACTCAACGAATGATCGTTAAATATTTAACGAAAATACACAAATTGGCTAAAAAAAAGTTGGATGGCCCGTATAAACATGAGGGGAAAGGATTTCTATTAAAAGAGGCTAAATTTTACAAACATAGTCTCTTCCAGCACATATCTATATGCTGCAATCATTTTCCCTAAAATAAAATCACAGTGCTTAAAGCATTTACAGTAACTGATCTGATACCATTTTACCTTCAGCATTAGGTCAATCTACCTACCAAAGGCTGTATGCCCGCAATATAGTGTTTGTGTAAGCTATTCAAAGTTTTGCATAATTAAAATTGAGCTTTTTTAGTGGTTGTTTAGGATTGCTTATTTTTTTTGTTTGTGCTTTTGCTTAAATACAAGTACTTTTGGAACTGGTGTTTGAATTTGCTTATTTTAGAAGAAAAACACAAGTTACACAACTGTTTGTAAAGATAATAATTTTATCATAAATTCTTAAGGCTGGAGGGAGTGGGCGTGAACTACTTCTAGTCTAATCGAGTTCATTTATAAAAGGTTTTAAGTTAAATATAAGAGTAAAAAAGTCATTTTAAATCAATATTAAATAACTAACGCAAAATAAGCTGCTAGCCTACGTATGAAAAACTGCAGAGTGTGCAGACCACCTTATTTCTTCAATTGCATAGCATGTATGATGTATGTAACAAGCGAAAGAAGGGCAATGTGGTAATTTAGCTAAAGAAGCAAAATCAAGATTCACAAAAATTGCTGCTGCAAAACCGCGTTTTGAATCCCCAAAAAACGCAAATAAGTGATTTTCAATTTTGTTTTGCCAAAAATTTGAAATGGATTATTCGCGTTTTCAAAAAGCAATAAGTGAATAATCATGTGCAAAACGCAACCCCAAACACCCCTTAAGAAGCATACTAGAATTACAAACCCTTGAGCTAACTACAATCAGTGTGGCTTTCATTTTTTTTCGGAATGACTCAGGTGATGTGGTTCTAATAATGAATACAAGCGTAGTGTTTCACCACCTTTAGAATACCAATTTTTCTGTAATAAGAACATGATTACCATTACAATTGGGGTAAATCACTTTGAAAACAACCAAACCAACTTTGTCAACAACTTACTCCATAATATTAACTTGTGCACCTTGATAAGTACTACCATTATATATCATGCTATTCCAATAAGCTATACCAACGAGATTTTAGCAAGGGCGAGAGGCTTCGTTGCCGTCTTAAGGGTCAAAAAAACGAATACGGGGGCGATTGAGGCAAAAGCGCACGCTCTCGTAGGCAAGCGCTCGTCTTTGTACAAAATGATTCTAACTTTGTTAGAAACCATAATTCATATATATATACACGCATCAAGAAGACATTTAACAACAATAATAACCTTCATTCCCCATTCATTGTCAAAGTTTATCATATTCCTACCACCCGTAAGTACATCTTCAGGTTTACGGCAATGATCATGTTCCATTGGACCCTTATGTCTTGGCTTTTTTGGAAAGGACATAATGCTAGTTCCTTTCTCCCGAGCCAACTTCCTCTTTATAGATTTGTGAATACACAAACCTCTCATCATCCTCACTATCTTCTCTACTTCATTTATCCTTGGAAGCAGGTGATTACGTTCGCTTTGCTAATTTGCCTTATTTATCATAAAATTCTACGAATAATGTTTAAACATGCTCTGGTACAACAACATGCTCTGGACAACTAGGACAATCAGTGACATCCTTAAAACCTCCAACCAAATGTTTCTTTAAACGAAATGCACCACCCTTAGTTACAAAAAGCAAAAGTTACATTTTGAAATTGTTTCTGTGAATATATCCTGGCCGGATCTTTGAGGTCGCATGGTTTAGTGTTGCGTGGGTTCGTCGAGTCCATTCTAATGTGAAATTTCAAAAATTAAACAATTTTTGTTTAAAAGAAGTATTCATTAAAAAATTCGAGCCATAAACTGCTCTTTAAAAAATCAGTAGCAAAAGCAAAAGAAGATTAAAAATTACAAGAATGAGCCTTAAGATGCTCTTAAAAATGCAAAAATAACAATATAATAGCTTGAAAATAAAATAAGAAGAGGAATTAAGAAGTGAAAGAAAATAAAACGGATGAAAGAGAAACTTGTTGTGGGTGAGTTGGTGTTTTAAGGTTTTTATCTCATAAAAAACTAATTCTTTTAAGTTAGTCTTTATTAAAGGCTTTCTCAAAGCTCAAATCTCAACTTACAAGGAAATAATATAGAAGTCCATTAAAACCCTTTTAGTTTAATGTCATTTTTAGACCAAAAAACACTTGAGGCGCCAAAAAGCGCTCCTCAAAGGCGCCAAAAAGCATCGCCTCCAATTGCCTTATGTAATGGCTGTGCATCAAGGGTCTCGATGCGATGACCCCACTGCTTCGCCTCGCCTCACGCCTCAGGCGCTAAAAGGCGCGCTTTTTTAAACACATCCAGCAGATAGTATCACTATACAAATAAGATATACCATACATATCTAGTAAAAAAAGAGCATATTATACCTATTGGTCCCAACAACCTCACAATTTTGTTCTCAAACACAACAACTCATGGCAACGGATCACTTGTTATGCAGACAAATTTAGACGAGCAACAAGTGTTTTGTTTGTAATCGTCATGATTTTGTAAAAATGGTGAATTGATTTTGAAGAATTGATATGGTTTTACAGAAAGG
>BQNB010184681.1:0-12286 GCA_026074375.1 Tanacetum coccineum
GTCAAAGATGCATGGACTATACATGACTATTGTATGTTGTGTGCTACATGTTTTATGATGTAATATTAAGAATTGCGAACTAAGTCAGGGGGTCACTTGCGGGTATCCATGGCCTGTTTAGTGGATGGTACTGTGGCCTAGCGAGAAGGAAGGTTACTTTGGGAGTATCCATGGCCTGGGCTAAGGGGGTAACCATACAGACCTTGGTACGATATGAAACGTCTTGTGGTCGTTTGCTGGGTATTTGTGTGATTGATTAGATTTGCATGTTAGTATGTATGATAGTTCATTTATTGTCTTGCAATGTTTTCTTTATTATCACAGTAATTTACAGTTGGATTTGATTATCGTGTCTTAAACCTATGACTCTCACCAACATTATGTTGACGTTTTAAGCATCATTTTTAGGTAATCATCTTGAGGATGTTGATGTTAGGAAGAGTGGCTAGTGAGACCGTAGGCTTGCATGCGGAGTCATTCTCTTAGAGATTTTATTTATGTCATTTGAATTGTTTGATACTTGGTTGTTATTTGATTGTTTAGACTTTTGAAGTATGTTTCCTTGTGGTATGACTTTGCTATCGTAATGCAAGACTCCTTTATCTTGTGTTAGATATTGTCATGACACATTGTGTCTCATTTGTTTATCTATTTCATTTAGTTCTCTATATTGTTGCCGCCATTGTGTTGTGATGATATCCATGATGTTATGCCTCGTGTTTCCGCCTAGGCGGTGTGTGACATCTACTTATACCAGAAGTCAGGGTTAGTTGGATGCATGACTTTCAATGATAACTTTCCCGGACTTAAGATTCAGGATGAAGACTTGGGTAATCTACTTATACCAGAAGTCGGGGTGGTTAATTGAAGAATTGGATAACTATCACTTAAAGGAGTTACGTTGTAGTACCCAATGTCACACATAGAAGATGATGTGGACAATCCCAAGAGGTGATGAAATTCTCATACTTTGTCAGGTCAGTATTGAGTACTTAGAGATTTGAATGTACCACAAATTCTCTACACCGTTCTTCCAAGATTAGTGCGAGCTTAAGTCATAAGAAAGGGAAATTCTACTTCAGTTTCAAGTTTGGTATATCGGGTTTACTCCGTTAGTGGTTACTTCAAATAGCCTACAAAGAGGTTGTAAAGAGATAGCCAGGGAGAGTTTATGAGTAGAGATTTGATCAGCAGTTGTTTCTCATGGGGTAGATTTGAGCTAATTTATTCTTCACACAAGAATTCAAGTATATGTGCGTATAAGGTTTTGCTGATTAAGAGGTATCAAAACCATCAAGGGGGAAGGAGTAGATACACCAAAACGCAAAACAAGTACACGCGATAGAGCCTATGGCTTCTTCTTATTTAAGGTCATTCGAGGAAGACGAATGTCATAACCGCAGAGAAAAGCAGTGTTTCAACTTGTTACTTTCGGATGCATTATTTCAACCACATGGGGGAAGAGATGTCTTGTTATTTTTAGTATGCATTATTTGAGCTTCCAGGGGGAAGAGATGTGAGAAGAATTATTCAAGCTGAGAAGATACGTTGCTGATCCAATTAATGTTTCTTCGAACAGTTAATCACTAAGCTTATTATTAAAGAAGCAATAATATTCGATCTGGTTATTCAACAAATTCCGCTGTGCACTTAATTATTCTATGCTTGTAAGAAAGATTTAAAACTGCTCAAGAGATGATTGCTGGTTCAGGGGGAAGCTATGAAAGTGTCACACCCCGACAATGATGGAAACTCGGGAGCGCAACATAATGATCAATCATAACACAAGATACAATATATAGAAAACTACAATGCATAACTTTAAGTGTTACGAAGACCATCCACCTCGAACAACCTCGAGTGATGTCCCAAATCACAATCAAATCCATAACCTTTTACAATTTCAATAGCCCACACAAGGGTCCAAATTCAAACTTAAACCAAAATCTTCCAAATACTAAAACTAAATAAAATAAACAAGCAAGACTTCACATGAAAAATACACACGGGATAATTCTAAGTCTGCTATCACATAACACCAACTTATTCCTCTTTCACTTCACCTAAAAATGATACTAGAAAACGTCAACAATAGTGTTGGTGAGCTCGTAGGTTTGACCTTAAACCCAAAAGTTGTGCCAATATTTCAAAACAATAGACAATAGTGCAATATGACAGTGAATATATGCAAACAACCCATGACTTAGTATCCTCGCAAATCATGTAACACGACCTAGCAATCCCGCTAGTCTATCACTATAGTCACTTACGCACCTAAAGGGCCTACCAGCTGGAGCACTAGATTAGGGCAGCACCACACACATACCAGGGTAGGCGTACCCAGCCGCTCTAATAACCACATAAATATTGGGATAGGCGTACCCCTCCGATCCAAATAATCATACAACACATAATATTCACATAGCAGTCATAAGCACATATCTTGTCCTAAAAACAAAACCACATTTCGCACAATCAAATTTCAAAACAGTTCAAAACATATTTGAGTATCATTTTCCCCCAACGGAAAAACAGTAGAAAAATAGGGCTACAAGAACTCACCTCAAGCAACTCTTTAGCAACCAAATCTCAATTACAAAAGCAAATGCAACGACGTCCGCACACGACCTAGTCCAATTAATGTCCCATTTTAATTATTCATTTTCTAAAACAATCTTCACGTTTGATGCATAGAGTTTAGACGCGTTGTACAATTACCTGTAACAATTTAGTGGTGTGATGGTTGACGACATATCCCAACAATCATATCAATCCCATTTCTTAATAATACATATTTATACTATTTAAAGAAAATAGACAAGTAATATAAGTAAATATTTATAATAAATAATTATGAATATATCTCGATAAATCCATTCGGTAACCTTAGTCACCGTAAAAATAATCATAATTTGGTTGAAAATAAAACGTTTACTCATAATAAACATATTAGAGAAGTTTCGAGAAAAACTATATTTTTTTTGTCTTTTAGTGAAATTAAAATAATTAAATAATATTTTATTATTTAAAATCAAAAATTACATTCTTAAGTGAAATTTTCTAAGTATAAATTTTTTACAAATTTTTGACATGACCCGTACATTCATACAACGTTTTCCAAGTTTTTAACCTTTATTTCAAACACTTTTCAAACTTTCGACACTTTTTTGACAATATTCCAAAATCTCAATCTTTTAACGTTTACTAAAACGTTTCTCCCAAAATAATATTCAATATCACTTCGTAAATACATTTCACTTTTCAAAAGTCCGTCAAAACTCTTAAACCGACTATATATCGCTTATTGGGCTTTAAGGCCCAATAAGGGTCCATTAAGGTAATTATACGTCCAAAATACGATCCAAGCCCAAAACCAAGGCCCATTTATATACATAAGTTCATACTAATATGTAGAAAATAATTCGGACCACAACAAGCCCTCCCATTAAGCCACGACTTAAATGGCCTTATTGGGCCATGAGTCCATAAGCTTCACAATACATATATTAAGCTTGAAAATAAGCTAGTAAGCTACATATCGCATTTGGTTACTTCCATAAGCTATAAAAATAGTCCACGAACATACGCCATAATACGAAAATAATCAAAATCACTTCCCTTGTGATTTTCATAGGTGACGTGAGCATATAAGCTCAAAATAAATCACGAAAAGCCCACAAAACAAGCTATACAAGTTATTATCCAAAATAAGCAATTTAGCAACATATGTTATTCAACCATCACGACCACAACATCAAAACTACAAAACCCTCTTGTTTCCTTTTTATGTTCGACGCAACCAAACACCCCTTTTTATTCGTTTCGCTTTTAAAACTCACTTTTTACGACGATCAACTTGTACAGCCAACATCTATGCATCAATAAAACCCAAAAGGACAAACTAAATTTAAATTTAGAAACTTACAAGAAAATCTTAAAAATTATAGATTTCGACGCGAACCGAATAACCCAAACGTTGTTTAAATGAATACCCAAATACTCAATCAACCCGTAGTATCTCGTTCTTGATTAAAGTTGGAAAATTTATGGGTGTTTATTGTTTGCTTAGGTCAGACGCACAAGGCAAACACACTTGTGTGTGTGTTTTATTCTTTTTGAAATGAAATGGAATGAATGGAATTTTCTAGTGATAAGCATATAAATGTACAATTTCTTGACAAGGAAGCTAAAATCATGCCTCCTTGTCCCCTTTCTTGGTTCGACCGGTTATGGTATCCAAAGGGGTCTCGGGTCTTTCTTCTCGTGTCGGGATCACTTAAAAGCTTGTAAAACTCAACCGTAAAATACTCCCCAAAGTTACTTAGCATTTTTATTCACCTTAAAAATACTTTTCCAATAACTTAGAGTATTTACTTGACATATTTTCACTTTAAGCCTTTAAAAACTCATTTGGACATTAACGGACGTGTCAGGACTCGTTTTTCGGCATTTCTCAAAATTCACGGGTCAAACCACCCGGAATACAAATAACATAATAATACCTTCCAAAAAGGGATTATTAATCACAATAAAAACCATAAATCACCATAATTCTCATAAAATCACCACCGGCAACACGGTACAATATCTAATTAAACTGACAAATGTAAAATAGTCAAAGGACTAAAATGGAATATTCAGAACACAAAAAGGGAAAGGGTTACATTCTACCCCCCTAAAAGAATTTCGACCCCGAAATTCAGCTACTAACATCACTAAACAAATGCGGGTACTTCAGTTTCATCTGATCCTCACGTTCCCACGTGAATTCAGGTCCACGTTTGAATTCCACCGAACCTTGACGATGGCAATTCTACTCCGCTTCAACTTCTTAAATCTCTTTCCAAAATTTCCATAGGCTCTTCCATAAAATTTAACTTGGCATCAACTGGATCTCATCCAGTGAGGACTTGCAGTGAGGAACAGCCAAACACTACTAAAGGTTCGACATGTGACGTGTCATGAACACCATCAACTCCCCCCCCCCCACTTTTTTTATTTTCCCCCGGGCAAGTCTAACCGATAGGCCACGGGGCCTACTTTCTCAACAATCTCAAAAGGTCCAACAAATCTAGGAGCTAATTTCCCCTTCTTCCCAAAGCGTACCACACCTTTCCAAGGCGACACTTTGAGCAAGACATAGTCACCTACACTAAACTCTAGAGGCTTCCTCCTCCTATCAGCATAACTTTTTCTACGATCATAGCGCAGCCTTAAGTCTATCCTTAATCTGCGAGATCTTCTCAGTAGTCTCTTGCACTAACTCAGGTCCTATCAACTGACCTTCTCCAATCTCAGCCCAAATAATTGGTGAACGACACTTTCTACCATACAATGCCTCAAACGGAGCGCATCTCACTTAAACGGAGCGCGTCTCACACTAGAATGATAACTATTGTTATACAAAAACTCAACCAACGGAAGATGAACATCCCAACTTCCCCTGAAGTCCAAGACACACGCTCTAAGCATGTCTTCCAAAGTCCGAATAGTACGCTCACTCTGACCATCGGTCTGAGGGTGGTAAGTCGTACTTATGTCTAAACGAGTTCCTAATGCCTCTTGCATTGACTGCCAAAACTTTGATGTGAAACGACTATCACGATCCGAATGATCGAGATCGGCACACCATGTCTAGCAACCATCTCATTCAAATACAACCTAGCCAATCTATCCATCTTATAATCCTACGCATAGGTAGAAAATGAGCAGACTTGGTCAACCGGTCCATAATGACCCAAATTATGTCATGCCCACTACTAGTCCTAGGCAACTTAGTCATAAAATCCATAGCTATTCCTTCCCATTTCCATTCGGGAATCTCAGGTTGCTGGAGCAAGCCAGATGGCCTTTAATGCTCAGCCTTAACCTTCAAACAAGTCAATAACTTACTAACATACACAGCTATGTCCTTCTTTATACCCGGCCACCAATACCTATCTCTGAGGTCATAATACATCTTATCAGCTCCTGGGTGTACATAGTACTTCAACTTATAGGCTTCGTCCATTATCAGGGTTCTCACATCACCCTTCAAAGGCACCCATATTCAATCCAGGTAGTACAAAGTCCCATCACTTCTTTGTTCTATCATCTCATCTAAACCTTTCTGCAATCCTGCAGACTCATTCACGGCCTCCTTCTGAGCCGCCAATATCCTATCCTTGATACTCGACTGAAGGGTCGTATTCATAGCTCTAACTCTCTTAGGCTTTACTCTCTCCTTCATACTTAGGGCATCAACCACCACATTCACCTTACTAGGGTGGTAGCGAATCTCACAGTCATAATCACTAAACAACTCTATCCAGCGACGCTGTCGCATATTCAACTCTTTTTGACTAAAGATATGCTAAAGACTCTTATGATCTGTATAGATGACACTCTTTGTCTCATACAAATAATGTCTCCAAATCTTAAAGGCAAATACAACTGCTCTCAATTCCAAATCATGGGTCGTATAATTTATCTCATGAATTTTCAACTGCCTAGACACATAGGCGATTACCTTACCTCTTTGCATTAACACACAGCCTAGTCCTATCCCGGATACATCACAATATACCATAAAGTCTTCCGGTCCATCGGGAAGAGCTAGAACATGCGCATTATACAACTTATCTTTCCCGGTTTGAAATGCCAATTCCTGTTCTTTACCCCAATCGAAAGTCTTACACTCTTAGAGTAGATTAAGATATAGTCTATAAATACTATCATAAACTTATCAAGATAAGGCTTACAAACTCCATTCAACAAATCCATGAATACCGCTGGTGCGTTAGTCAGACCAAAGGGCATTACTGTGAACTTGAAATGTCCATAATGAGTTCTAAATGCAGTCTTTGGAATGTCATCTTCATGCAAACCTCTAGCTGATGGTATCCAGACTAAAGATCTATCCTTTGAGAAAAACTGCACCCTTTCAGTGGTCAATAGATCATCAATCCTAGGAGCGAATAATGATTCTTATTTTAACTTGTTTAATTACCTAAGTCCAAAGCCATCCTAAAAGAACCAGTCCTTTATCTTACGAAACATACCGGCGCTAACGGAAAAATAGTTATCCACGACCCCCATAGCGATAACTTGGTCGAATGAAACCTTTATCCTGGAGTTCCTTGAGTTTGTCCTGACAACTCCTCCGATTCAGAAGGTGCCAAACGATAGTGGGACTTTTGTGGTGTGGGGGAGGGGAGTTTGGGGTGGGTACTACCCGGCGTTGCTTTAGGGAATTAACTCCAATTTCACCCGAACAAGCGGTAATCCATATAGGTCATCCCGGGAATACCTCGGGAAAATCTCTTCACTACTACTATCTCTTTTGTTCCTTCTCTTTAGCCTTAGACACTCTTTAAGTTGCCTTATCTTTCTTCCCGGTTTCTCATCCTAAATACTCTAAAGCACCTCGCCATCCAAGTTGTAACTTACACTTTTGATGACAAATTATTTCAGCCTTATGATTAGACAACCAATCCATACCTATAATCACATCAAAACTCCCATGTCCAAAAGGTATCAAATCGATGTCGAAGACATGACCTTTGATTTCTAGTTTGCAACCCTTAATAACCTTATCAATCTCTACTAGTTGCCCGCTAGCTATCTCAATCTCATATCTAAAACCTAATTTTTTGCTGGGCTCTATGCCTAACAGAGGTATAAAAGTAGTGGAAACAAAACTATAGTCGGCACCAGAGTCAAATAAGGTAGTGGCAAAATGATGTTCAAAGTAAACATAATCCCGTCACAATGTTCGAATCCTGGAGAGCTTCCTCTGCTTCCAACATGAATGCCCTACCCTTAGCTTGGTTCCCTTGGTTTCCACGACCCTGACCCCCGTTATTAGTAGCAACTTGGTTTGGATGGTTCCCTCTCGGTCCTTGTGCCCTATTCAATCTAGGACAAGCTGACCTGACATATTGATCGGTACTACCATACTCATAAAATGCCCTAACAGTTGGGTTTCTAGCATTGACAGGATTCACATTCCCGGTCACGCCTCTATACTTCCAGTCTCCAAATGACCCGGCGGTTGACAATTGAAGCATGTGCAACAAGGCCCTCCGGGTGCATGGTAGGAGTTGCAGGTGGTACACTTGGTCCAAGTACCTGTATTCTCTCTTCATGATTAGACAACTAATCCATACCTATAATCACATCAAAACTCCCATGCCCAAATGGTTTCAAATTGATGTCAAAGACATGACCCTCGATTTCTAGTTTGCAACCCTTATTAACCTTATCAATCTCTACTAGCTACCTGCTAGCTATCTTAATCTCATATTTGAAACCTAATTCACTGGGCTCTATGCCTAACAGAGGTATAAAAGTAGTGGAAACAAAACTATAGTCGGCACTAGAGTCAAATAAGGTAGTGGCAAAATGATTCTTTAAAGTAAACGTACACGTCACAATGTTTGGATCCTGGCGAGCTTTCTCTGCTCCCAACATGAATGCCCTACCTCTAGCTTGGTTCCCTTGGTTTCTACGACCCTAACCTCCATTATTAGCAACAACTTGGTTTGGATAATTTCCTCTCGGTCCTTGTGTCCTATTCAATCTAGGACAAGCTGACCTGACATGGTCGGTACTACCACACTCATAACATACTCTAACAGTTGGGTTTCTAGCATTGACAGGATTCACATTCCTAGGCACGCCTCTATAATCCTTTGCCAAATGACATGGGCGGTTATAGTTGAAGCATGTACGGCAAGGCCCTCCGGGTGCATGATAGGAGTTGTAGGTGGTACACTTGGGCCAAGCACCCGTATTCTCTATTTCTATAGGGTTTGCGATAGTAGCAAAATCATTTCCAGTCCTAGTCCTCTTATTATCACCCTTACCATGTTTATCCTTGATAGGTTCCCCTATATTTCCTCTCTTCTCAACCTTCTTAATTGATCCTTTCCTAATAGCCTCATCGGTTAGTGCACCAGAAATCTGCACAACCTTCTGTATACTTTTTGGCTCCGTTGCTGCCACCATCCCACGGATATGTGGAGTAAGGCCATACACGTACCTCTCAATCTTCCTACTTTTGAGAGTTACTAAGTAAGGAACTAACCTAGCCAACTCATGAAACCTATCAGTATACGCAGCATGGCCAGCCCCGACCATGGCGTGATTCCATAACTCAGCTTCCAACTTTTACATCTCATGACTAGGACAAAACTCTTCTATCATTATAAACTTAAAGTCATTCCATGACATACTAACAGCAACTTCCCAGCTTAGCGTGCGGATCTGAGAGTTCCGCCATGTTAAAGCCTTACCCACAAGTGAACCAGCAGTGTATTTCACTTTTTGGTCAATACTACAACCACTCATATCTTGCACGGACTCCATTTTCTCAATCCATCGAGTAAGAACTACAGCACCTCCCTTACCATCATATTATTTAGGGTTACAAGCTAAGAACTCCTTATATGAACAACCTACCCGGTTGCCATTTACTAACACATTTCTAATGTTCTCCTGAACGTTCTCATTAACCACATTACCATTTTGATTTCCAACATTTCCTTGGTTACTAACCTGAGCTTGCATGGCGGGTAAGAGGTTCTGCAATTGCTGGGCAATGATCGTCGAGAAGTCGGGTACTCCTCCATTGACTCCCTCTACATTCCCATTGACCCCCTCTACGCCCCCATTAGCTCCCACTTCTTGGTCATTCCCTTGACCATTCAATTCATCAACATGGTCATCATTACCTCCCCTAGGTCCTCTACCCCTTCCACCGCCTCTACCAACCCGTCCACCCGTTCCCCCTCCTTGTGATTCGGCAATAGGCAGGCCAACACTTCGGGTCCTCATCTTTGGCGGCATTATCTACACGAGGGAGAACATGGGCAATGTTAGGTAGGTGGGAAGACTAACATATATATAGAATATCTTACTATACATATAATTATACACATAATACCACCTTATGGTGTCAACATCGATTTGTGTGAACGACATTACTAAATACAAGTGAGTTATGATACGCTTATAACTACGTTGGCCACCGTACTTATATTCAAATCCTTTCCCAGTCATACTTAATATTGAGCTCACACATTTCAATAACTGACATAACTAAAGCACCAAACCGCGAATACGCGAAAGCAAGCAAAAGCGGAACAACGCGCACATAGATCTTATACACAACTAAATGACGGATCTTAGGTTATAGTCTAGGTCAAACCACCTAATTCTCTATAACCTTGGCTCTGGTTACCAATCCGTCACACCCCGACAATGGCAAAAACTCAGGAGCGCAACATAATGATCAATCATAACACCAGATATGATTGATGGTACCGAAGTTTAAGTGAGAAAGTCGATGGTGCCATAACTAAGATTTTGTCTTTGAATCTTTGGAGAGTAGTCAAATTGGAGAAGACTTCATCATATCCACCATTGAGATTATATAAAGATTAGAACCACGAGATCTCGATTGTAGATCAACACCTTCCAAGTTCTGTACAAAACATGTGTGTTTTCAAAAAGTTACTTTGAGATCTGAATCACAAAATTGCCCAACGAAGAAGAGATTATGACCAAGTCCTTCAACGTAGTAAACACGTAAAATATAAATATATTCCCCATTTGTAGATCTCCGTATCCCATAATAGCTGCAAAATGATCGTTGCCAAACCGGACCGTTCCGATAAACTTGGAAACAAAATTGATGAGCTTTTCACGGTGTCCAGTCATGTGTTTGGAACACCCAAAGTCTAAATACCAAAGAACAATTTATATAATCTGCATAAAAAGAAAGAAGAAAATCATATTTACAAAAGGGTGGATCCCCAACTTTTGATTGGGTTCCAGGTTGTTAGTGAACCTAAGTGACTCCTAGATAGTCGAACTTCCAAGGTGGAAGTTCCTCATCCCAAATAATTTTCTCAATTCTAAAATCTTATAAATTAAATGGATAAAAATCCATATTTAACATGCATTTAGAGAGTGATTACCGGGCATTGGCATATCTATAACTTAGTTTAGAATACGGTACATCAACCGGAATTACTATGGTTGTTAAGATATGCTCAGGAGGTACAACTATGGCAGACGTGTCATTAGAAGGGGGCACGGTTTTCCTACCAAGTTAAATGTCCTACCAGTGAGAATCCATTTATGTCCTACAGTTTTAAAGATCTGTCATGTTGGTTTCCATTCACTTTTAACTTTTTGTTTTGCAGATTTAGCCACTTTACGTTTTTGCATTTTCTTAAGATATTGAACAACACAAGCATCATGATTTGCAGAAAACAAACATTTATCACAAGATAAACAAATAGTATCAGAATTCTTTGACAAAGCAACATTCTTAACATTTGCATTACAATCTGAAACATGATTATTCTTATTAGCACTAGACTTAAACTTCCTATGGTGGGCTTCTACTTTATTATTCTTGCTTTTACTTGATGTTCGCTGGATCCTATCATTCTTTGTATTGCTCTTAGGCTTTGATCCGCTAGCATGAGTAGAGCTTACTCTTCTTGTAGAAGGCAACATAGTGTTGTTAGTCTTTCGAGTGTTTTGCTTTACTGCATTCTTCTATGTGATTGTCTCAATTGTCTATTTTGTTCTAGATGCATCTACATAAGGCTTATTGTTCTTTCTATGTCTTGTAGCGGGAGCCCACTTCTTATTCCTGATTTTGAGTGAAAGGGCATGAGGCACTAACATACACTAACACTTTTTGAATTCGCTCAGCAAACTAAGAGGCATGACCTATATGTTCATCTAAAGGTTTTAATGCTCTAGCTTCTTCTAATAACTCTTGTAGTGTTACTATGTGCTCCTTAGTGACTTTCAAATAATCGCGATGCATAACCCTATTGTTCTTAAAGTACGCGTTGATTAGTTCAGACTCAATCTTAAGAAAACCTAGGGCAAGAACTTTTGTGCATTTTTTAGTTATCTTTTTGGTAGTCAAGTGTCAAGTGACTGTTTTTGACAAATCATTTTTCTCAACAACTTTAGGAATAAACACAGATTTTGGTAACGAAGTTACAGAATAAATTTTAGTTCCTGAAGTTGAGGGTTTAGCAAACTTAGTATTCACACTTGTACCATTTTGATTCAGTTGAGATTCAGAAAAACTTGCTTTTAACTGTTCTTTTAACTTGTTGTTTTTAGATGATCATGAAGTTTTTGTTGCAGAGAGTCAGTTTTAAGTTTGGTTTGAGCCCGTGTCTGCTTGATCGAATCATTAATATTTTTGTAAACTAACTTAAGGTGTTCTATTTGCTTACTTAAAGATGAAACCAGAAAAGCTAGTGACAAGTTC
>BQNB010184682.1:0-12286 GCA_026074375.1 Tanacetum coccineum
TTAACGACCCGGGAATAGTCTATACTGCTTCCGGCTACATTGATTTGTGTTGATTTTTGGTTTTTCTTAAATATATATATATTTTATTATTATATTATATATATATTTTAAAAAGAAGAATTAAAAGCTATTAATCAGATTGGTATTCAGAGCCAAGGTTATAGAGAACCAGGTAGCATATTAGGTCTGGTCTATAACCAGTATGTGATCCTTACGTATATTTACGTGTGTCTTATACGTGCTTTTTCTATGGCGTATACGTGAGTACCATTTTGCCTTGAGCCTGCTATGTTATGGGTTTATCTCTGCCCTGCTTTTTATCTTTCCCTACGTTTATGTCGTGTTGCGTTTATTTTTGTCCTTGAGCCCTATTTTTCTATAAGACTATATAAATACTAAGCTTTTCTAGATATTGTGAGTCACACAATGGTCCCTAAACTTTCCTAAGACATTGTGAGGGACACAATTGTCTCGTTTATTTTCAAGACGTTGTAAATGATATAACGATCTCTAAAACCTTATCAATACATTGTTAGCGATACAATGGTCTCTAAAACTTCTCAAAATTTTCTCATAATACTAGTTTTGATGATATTAAAACTCGACATAGTTTGTCGATTCCATTTGTTATTGTACTATTCGACTCTAAGTTTGAACACTTGCTTTGAACTTCTGAAACGCATACGTCGTCACGAAACTCATCACATAGAAACATGCAAGCTAATTGGAACGCGGCTAGTAACTTGTCACCTCGTAACGTGCCGTCTTGGAACACCAATTTTTGGAACATGGCTCATTAACGCCATATTCTTTTTCTTTTTTACTTCTGGAGATTTTGGAAAATTATATCGGCAAGAAGACCACCTCTAAGTTCGGCAGATATCGACGACTCATAACCCAATGTATTGCTGACATACTCTTTCGCCAAGAACGGAACGAGATCCGAGACGCTGCGAATGAATCACGCATAAAGACCCTTGAGACAGAACATGCTAATGAAGGTCATGCTTTCCGACCAGAACGTCATTGGGAACGACTCAACCAACAGCCCCCACTCCAAAGATAAAATCTCAAACATCATAGCTAATGATGACATTTTTATTTAAAATATTTCTTAGAAAACTCTCGATATATTATTTACTTCATGGTACAGATATTTCCACTTTATTTAGTAATTAATTAATTGTTTGTACAATTAATTTCACATAACCCATTTTAACATCTTTGATATACCATTTTATTAATATGTGCTTGTTTTAGCCATTTGATATTAATTCTCTTTAATAATTAATAGTTTGTACAATTAATTCACCTATCTCGTTTAGCGTCCCTCAAATATTGTTTCTTTGAGGATACGCCTCTTTCAACTATCCGTATGTGGTCTCTCGTTTGCATCGGTTAATCGTACAGATGGCTCTCTATAGCCTTTTGGTTCATGATCTATTAGAACAAATGAATCCTTACATTCATTTTGTTGATTAAATAATCCTTTACGTTCATTTCCTTTGACTGTTACCACATTTGTAAGGATATTCTTGATATTTATAATCTATTTTTTTGTTATTTTTGCTACTTAAAATCATTTATAAAGCTTATAAATATGATTGTTATCATTTTTATCTTTGCAAAATTTTGTTCATATAGATTTAGATTCTCCTTTTTATGAAATTTGGTTCGGTAACCCTTTCGTTTGCATTGATCAATGATCATTACTTCTTTTTCATAAATACATTTCATCTCTCCTTCTAGCATTCTTTACTTATACATCATTGTACCTTAATAATAAATCGTTATACCCGACATAACCTTTTTACATTGACAACTACTCCCTTTGAAGATTTGTACTTCTTCTTTGATTCCTTCGTTCACATTTGTTATTTCATTCTTCGATCTTAATGGGTAATACTACTCGATATGTACTTCTTTGATCATTTGTACAACTCATTAGTTCTCATTTTTGTACGTTTTCTAATCTCTATCCTTTCTTTAAGGATTTTCTTAACATTTAATTTGTACCTACATTCACATCGCGGATACTTTGTATTTGTCTTTCATTTTATTTGGTATTTGTTTTAAGTATTCATTTGTTATCCCATTTGATTAGTTTGTTGAACTCCTCGAACACGTTTTGACACATAACATATGCTAAAGTATTGGAGACACCACCTATGCAGTACAAGGTGCATTGTGTGTAACACCCCCAAATTGGGTCGCAGCGGAATAATGTGTCCGGGAGCGTTACTTCATAGCTCAATAGCACAAGATATGAGAACGACCTCTAAAAGAGTTATTTGAGATACGATACATTGGATTTATTAAAATTGTTAATACAAAGCACAACGGCTTAAATTGTTCAACATTGAAATAACAAGATTTTAGATCATAACAAATATCCCTAGATGTAATGACTCCAAATCATTTATGCATGACTCCCTAAAAGAGTATCCCCAATGTATCCTTAGCACCTCGTGCCTCATTGACCTGAGAAAACATGCTTTAAAACGTCAACATAAAGTTGGTGAATTCATAGGTTTACGTAAAATGTAATGTAGGACCGCAAGATTTTCCCCGTGATAATGCAACAGATGCAAACATCACAAAATGTAATTATGTTTCTCTAAGCTCATGACACTGAAGCTCGACATATATGAATTGTAATATAAATTGACAACATTGCCCATGATAATGTTCTATCCCGCAACATCCCAAATCCGACATGGTATACGTCCGTTGTCCGGTAAACCGGCACAGTGAGTGCTACTCACCCAAACGGGGATGCCAATCCTAAATAGATCTATTTATAACATTTGCGCTCACACAAAGTAATTGACAGTTCATGATAATGGGCTCAGTGGGTTATCGCTACTTAGGCAAACACGAATCATGTAAAAATGTACACTTGCGTCCAATCGTAAAACAATGCATGTTTCTCACCCCAAAAGTTGTAAATCATTGATATAGTAAAACATGGGGCTATGAACTCACCTTAGTGAATAAACTAAAGTATATGAATCAAGTGAATGAAAACATCACGGATATGACCGAATGCAGCCTAATTAAATATAGGTCGTATAAGTACCATGAACTTTGAATAACTAATACCACACATAATTCTATATAGTTACATCACCACCTAAAAGTGTTTGTTTAATTTATAAAATTAAATAATTTAATTTGTACTTGTAAAATAAATGTCCATGTATTTGTAATTGTAAAGATGATATACTTGTCCAACAATTTGTTATTTTCCAAAAACACTTGATGCATTATTTATATAATTTTATTATATAAATAATTTAATTGTTTGAGAAAATAATATTTATAAAGTTAAAAACGTTTATAAATATCACTTTTAGTAAAAACGTCGTATCTTTCTCGTTTTAATCCCGTTTTTAACGTTCTTTATATGTATGGAATCGTATTTGAAAAATCTAATCAATCATTACATTTATTATATTCATTTTTACTGTTATAAACAGTAGCAGTAAGTGTAAATTTATAAAAATACTTTTTATAAATTTTAATTGTTGAAATCGTATAAAAAACATATCTTATTCGCTTTAATTCGGTTTTTAGTGATTCATATGCCCACATCTTCGTAATTAAAATCTCTATCCATGAAAAATATTTCCTAATAGCCTACTATTATGAACAGTAGTAGGATTTTATGAAAATACTTTTATAAAGTTACTTTTACATATTTAATTACTTAAAACATGTAAAATCCATAACTAGTTCATTATCCATTGGTTCTCCAAGTTTCTTATATTTTTTGGAATCACAAAAATATGTACTTTTAAGGAAAAATATAAAATATCTTGTTCAGATTCGAATTTATGTAGTTTTTATAAACTTAGTTTTATAGAAACACTTTTTACGTATAATCTTGTAAATACCATATATCCTTCGTTATAATTCGAATTTTCAAGTTCTTTATATGTTTACGATCCTCATGAAATTACTATTATTATAAAATATAAAATAAAATATTAATTAGTTTGAATGAACAGTAGCAATTAAAAGGTTAATTAACTTATTTTATTTACTTTTAAACTTTATAAAATTACCACAAGTCTTCTAATTTATAAATTAACATCCATGGTATATAATTTAAGTCCTCTACATTGTGTCCATCATAATTGGTCCATATTGTCTAAGAAAATTGTCCAACATATTTATTTACTTATCTAAACTTTATAATTAAATAAATAATCAATACTTGACAAATAATTATATAAACTATCCATTGCTTGCAAAACGCCTTTAATTATCAAACCAAGCTTCCAAGACACCTTGTATATGATTAACAATAACCCTTAAACACTTGTACTAGCTTAGAAATCAAAACTATGGATTGTATATGGGAGGTGTGAGTGAGCCGTGGGCTATAGGAGCTCAAAAGGGAGTTTTCTTGCTTTGGTTTCTTGTAAGATGATGAGTGTGTGCATACTTTACTTTATGAGTCCTATTTATAGTGAAACTTTATCTAGAAAACCTTCTATACAAAACAATGCAAGGTTTTTGTGTGTCTCTTGGTGGTGTACGGTTTAGGGCTCAAAAGGAGGGTGGGAACAAAATAGTTGTTTAATGATTAAGTACAATGTTAGGGTTTAGGGACATGCTTATGGCTTGTAAGAGGTGAAGTGACAATACTTGCATGCTTGAGATATGTCTTCCTTTCTTGTTCATGGTTTAACCGTGGGTATGGAGGGACAAAGAGGGGACAAGACTTGTTAAATAATGATTTAGGGTTTACATGTGTGTTAGTGTAGATGTAAGAGAGGAGTAGCATGTATTTAGGGATGTGATAGCTCAATTGCATGCTTGGTGTTGTCTCCTACTTGTTTCCATGTTGTAACCGGTTCTAAGCAAGGAAAAGTGTCCAAGATGAAGTTGTTTAGGGTTCATGATCCATATGGTAAAGTATATAGTTGTTTATGCTTGTTAGTGGAGGTCTTGGGATTTAATTTCCTGTTGTTTTGTTATGTTCAAACTAGCTAACGTTTGTGTATCTCGTCTTCCTTGTCGCGGTTTTCGTTGCACAAGGAACAGAGACAAAAAGGAGTTTCTTGATCCATTGTTAAACAATATAACATAGTTTTATTCAAGTTCGTGGAGTGTTTATGATTAATTTCAAGTATGTTGTATGCATGTAAAGAGTTTAGAACTTAGACTAGGGGCTGAACTAACTAAATAGTAGATTATAGAAGTTTTTGAGCCTAATATGGGTATTAGTGGGTAATTTGTTAAAGTGTATGGTGGGTTTAGGTTTGCCAAGCATGCAAAAGTGTAGTTTTATTTCTGCGTTGTACGTAGACGTTTTATGAACCAATAAAAATAAAGAGTCGTTGTAAAGTTTATAAATATCATCATAATAACTTCTATTATCACTTACTTGATGTAAACATTCAATTGTTTGATGCCTGTTTACGTTAAATGCTCATTTTTAGTTTACACGATTTAGCTTAACAATAAAAATTAAAAGCGAACGCGTAAAAGCCTAAAAATAAATAATAGAATAATTGAAGTCGTAAATGACCTGAAAATGTGAAATGTTACAGTCTCCTCCCGTTAGAAGAGCCTTGTCCCCAAGGATCAATTCGCAACACTTGACGAAGGTACGGGTTTAATGAAGAGATGCGGATACTTCTTTTGAAATTGGTCTTCACGTTCCCATGTGAACTCAGGACCTCTCCTCAAGTTTCTTCGAACCTTGACAATTGGGATACGGTTTTTCTTCAACCGTTTGACTTCTCGATCCATGATCTTTATGGGTTCCTCCACAAAACGGAGCTTGTCATCAACATGAAGTCCTTCCAATGGAACGGCTAATGGTTCGTCAGAATAACATTTCTTCAAGTTGGATACATGAAATGTATTGTGAACCCTGCTCAACTATTGAGTAAGCTCAAGCTTGTAAGCAACGGATCCAACCTTTTCCAACACCTTAAAGGGTCCAACATATCTAGGGTTTAACTTTCCCCTTTTGCCAAAAAGTACGACCCCTTTCCAAGGTAAAACTTTAAGCATAACCCTATCCCTAACTTGAAAATCCATCGGCTTACGCTTTAAATCGGCGTAACTCTTTTGTCGGTCATGGGCGGCTGGCATTCTTTGTTTAATCTGGATGACTTTCTCGGTCGTTTCTTGAACTATTTCTGGACTGGTGAGTTGAACTTGTCCAACCTCGGCCCAGCAAACAAGTGAATGAAACTTTCGACCGTAAAGTGCCTTGAATGGTGCAGCCTTGATGCTAGCGTGATAACTGTTGTTGTAAGAAAACTCAACTAGTGGCAAATATCTAACCCAACCATTTCCAAAGTCGATCACACAAGCACGTAGCATATCCTCGAGAGTTTGGATAGTTCTCTCGCTTTGCCCATCAGTTTATGGATGGTACGCAATACTCATATCCAAGCTAGTACCCAAAGCCTTTTGAAGTGACCTCCAAAATTTTGATGCCAATCTAGGGTCACAATCACAAATGATCGAGACAGGTATTCCATGCCTTGTTACTACCTCCTTTAGGTACATCCTTGCCAACTTCTCCATGGGGTCAGTTTCCCTCATTGGTACGAAGATTGCAGACTTCGTAAGTGGTCAACAATCACCCAAATGGTGTCATAACCTTGCGATGACTTAGGAAGCTTTGTGACAAAATCCATTGTGATGTTATCCCACTTCCATTGGGGTATCTCAGGTTGTACCAACAAAGATGGCCTTTAGTGTTCGGCCTTAACCCTAGCACATGTCAAACATTTGCTAACATAGGTGGCGATGTCGGCTTTCATATTGGACCACCAATATAGCTTTTTCATGGCTAGGTATATCTTGTCGGAACCCGGATGGATGGAGTATTTTGATTTGTAGGACTCGTGCATGATCACAGTCCTTAAGTCACCATAACATGGCAACCAACTCCTGCCATTTAAGCATAGGGTTCCATCGGCGCGAGGTTCCAACTTTTCCTTCGGTATATCCTTCCTGATCATACCTCCTACATCTTTGTTCTTGAGATTCTCTGGTTTCTGTGCTTCGGTCTGAGCATTCAAGATTTGTTTGGGAAGATCTAAACCAATAGTCATCACTAAGGCTCGGACTCTTAATGGTCTAATCCGCTCTTTCCTGCTCAAAGCATCAGCAACAACATTTGCTTTCCCCAGGTGATAACGAATCTCACAATCGTAATCACTGAGCAACTCTAACCATCGACGTTGCCTCATGTTTAACTCCTTTTGATTAAGAATGTGTTGTAGACTTTTGTGGTCAGTAAACACAGTGCACTTGGTTCCATACAGGTAGTGCCTCCAAATCTTCAGAGCAAACACCACTGCACCAAGTTCCAAATCATGGGTAGTATAATTTTTCTCATGAATCTTCAACTGTCGTGATGCATAAGCAATCACTTTCTCGTTTTGCATCAATACCGCACCCAATCCTTTATGTGACGCATCGCAATAAACAATGAAGTTCTTAGCTCCTTGAGGGAGAGCTAAGATGGGTGCGCTGCACAACTTATTCTTCAACGTCTGAAAAGCTGCTTCCTGCTTGTCACCCTATTCAAAGGCGACTTTCTTCTGAGTAAGTTTGGTCATCGGCTTAGCGATTTTTGAAAATCCTTCAATGAATCTTCGGTAGTATCCATAAAGACCTAAAAATTGACGAATCTCCGTTGGGGTTTTAGGAGACACCCAATCTTTAATAGATTCAATCTTGGTACGATCCACATGAATGCCTTGATAGTCAATCACGTGACCGAGAAATTATACCGTAGGAATCCAAAATTCACATTTTGAAAACTTAGCATATAACTCCTCCTTCTTAAGCAGTTCTAGAATTGCCTTAAGATGTTCTTCATTTTCCTTCTTGTCCTTTGAATAAATAAGTATATCATCGATAAAGACAATCACAAACTTATCCAAGAATAGTTTGCACACTCGGTTCATAAGGTCCATGAATACCGCAGGTGCATTTGTCAAACCAAAGGGCATCACTTGGAACTCGTAATGACCATACCGAGTCCTAAATGCCGCCTTCGGGATATCTTCTTCTCGTACCTTAAGCTGATGATAGCCCGACCGCAAGTCTATCTTCGAATAAACGCTGGATCCTTGTAGTTGATCAAACAAATCATCAATCCTTGGGAGAGGATAACGATTCTTCACTGTCAGTTTATTTAATTCCCAGTAGTCGATGCACATCCGGAATGATCCGTCCTTCTTTTTGACAAACAAGACCGGAGCTCCCCAAGGTGAGGAACTATGTCTTATAAAGCCCTTATCGGATAGCTCTTGTAGTTGCTCCGACAACTCTTTCATTTCGGAAGGATCCAATCAATAAGGGGCTCGTGCTACAGGTGCAGCACCAAGTACCAAATCGATCTGGAATTCCACTTGTCGAGTCGGTGGAAGACCCGACAAATCTTCAGGAAATACTTTAGGAAAATCTCGAACGATTGGTACGTCCTCAAATCGCTTCTCCTCCGACTTGTTTTCAATCTCCTTTGTAGTAACATGTGCCAAAAAGACGTGATGTCCTTTCAACAAATATTTATGAGTTTTGGTGCACGAAATGATGTTTAAATGAGTCTCGTTTCCTCGGCTGCTTCCGTCACCATGGACAATTAAGATTTCATTTCCCCAGGGAATACGAACGATCTTCTCGGCACAATCAATGACAGCATGGTACTTTGTCAACCAATCCATACCAACTATGACGTCAAAACTACCAAGTTCTACGGGCATTAAGGTAATGTTGAAGGGATGATCTAAGAAGTTTAATGTACAACCCCGAATGATAGTGTTTATCCTAATTATTTTCCCATCGTCTAGTTTAACATCGTAATAATGGTCTAATTTAGTTGGTGTGATATCAATTAGGGAACTAAATGTAGTAGATACCAAACTTCTATCGGCACCAGTATCAAATAAGATAGAAGCATAGCGGTCATTTAGAAGGAACGTACCCGTAATGACGTTGGAGTCCGGGTTTGTTCCCGCATTGCCCACCACGTACACTTTCGATGGGGCATTGTCATTCCCACCTTGATTACCATGGTTTTTATTCTTCAACTTTGGGCAATCTCTCTTGAAATGCCCCTGAACACCACACTCATAGCAAGTGCCAGCATTCTGAGTTGTTTTAGAGTTCCCACGATTGTTATTATTACCATTGGGACCATAACTCCTACAGTCACGAGCCAGATGGCCGATCTTCTTGCACTTATTACACCTGGGAGCACATGGCCCTTTGTGGTGATAGTTGCATTTTATACACAAGGGCAATGATCCCGTGTACTCCCTCTTTTCACCAGGCCCAGCAGTGTAAGCCCTCCTAGTGTTCTGCCTCTTATTTTGTTGTTGGTGCCCCTGATTGTTTCCCGCATTAAATTCTAATTTTCTCTTCTGTTGAGCTTGTCTTTCAGCAATAGTGAGGACTTTTTGATCCATCTGATCGTTAGCAAACTCAATTGCTTTCTCCATCGTCTTGGGTTGATATGACATTACATTTCCCCGAATCATATCAGGAAGTCCACTAACATATTTCTCAACTTCATCCGATTCCTCGTGGAACATCCTTCCACACATCAGTGTAAGCTCTTGAAAACGCAGAGTGTAACTCGCGACATCAGTACCCTTTACTTTTAGGTTTCAGAGCTCAATTTCTAACTTCTTGATTTCACCCCTTGGGCAGTATTTGACTGTTATCATCTTCTTTAATGCCTTCCAGTCCATAACATAAGCAACATCTTGAGTAACAGTCTTCATGTAGGCGTTCCACCATGTCAGAGCATTTCTAAGGAAAGTACAAGTAGCAAACTTAACTTTGTTCTCCACAGCATAGTTGCTGATATGGAACACTGATTCCATCTTCTCGAACCATTGTGACAACACAACCACTCCTTCAGTACCCTTAAAAGAAAGAGGCTTGCAATTTAGAAATCCTTGTATGTACACTCACGCGGAGTGAGTACAGTTCCTCTAATTCCAGTGTCAAAATTGTGGCTTCCGTCGCCCTGACCATTACTGCTATTTTGAAGAGTTTCATGATTAACAATTGTCGCAGACACTCTTGCTTCGATTAGCTGTTCAACAGCAGCAACTGTCATAGGGGCAGCAGTAGCAGCAACAGCAGCCCTTGTAGTAGCAGAGGATCTCCTTGGTGGCATATTGTTCTAAATCACAACAATATAAAACACGTGAGTTTTCATAAACATCACAACATGACATGAGTACAACATATATATAACAAGATCACATCACACAGTGGTTATATAACATGATTGGGATCACAACATATAACAGAATTGAGATCGACATAACATAATACAACACATTATATATATATAACAATATCACATCACACAGTGATTATATAACATGACTGGGATCACAACACATAACAGAATTGAGATTGACATGACATAATACAACACATCATATATAACTAGAAAACATACACGATTGTCTGATACAAGAAATGAAAATACAAGTCCTACTACCGTGCTAGCTAGGCATAAAACCCATAATACTTAGCCGGCTAACATAATGATAGCTATGAATAAGACATGAGAAGTGTAAACCTAGGCAGAACTACCAGCGCCCTCACTATCATCTGTATGAGTCTGATCTCTAGCCTGAAGTGCCTGAATCTATCTTAAAGCCGCTAACAGCTGTCCCTGTAGTGATGAAACTTGTGCAATCAATGTCGTCATCAGTGACTCCTGTGAGGTGATACGATAGTCTTGCATCTGGGTGTGAGTCCTATATGCCTGTAGGTCAAGGTGAACTATTGAACTCAATCCTACCGAATGCGTCCAAGCCTCTCGAGAAGCTAGAGCCTCCTGATCCAACAATAGTGTAGTCTCTTGGTGGAACTATCTATCCTCGACCAATCTATCAACTCTCTGAAATAACTGAGTTTCCCTATCCTGAGTATCCTCTATCACATCATAAATATCATGTGTGTCCTACTCCTAAACCGCAGCAAGTTTGGTCACTCTAGCATTAACCCCTTCAAGGGTCGTCGGTGCTAGCTCCTCAACAGCCTCTCTCGGGTCTACCCAAACATCTCTAATCCCATAGCCGACCTCCTCGGCTCTCTGACGTCTAGTTTCGGCATCCAGAGTACCGATAAACCCATAGTCTACCCTATGACCTCTAGTAGGTCTAAGAGCAGCAGTCAAACTCTCCCCTACCTCATACCTCGATGTGAGAGCAGTCAGACATAACTTCTTACGAGGTGGTAACTCGGCCTTAGGAATGTCCTCCCCACGGTCGACTGGTGGTGGTATAAACAGTGAGGCTGGTAGTGGTGGTAGTGGTGATGATGGTAATGGTAATGATGTGGGTACATGTGGTCGTAAATGTAGTAATGATGGTGGAGGTGGTAATGGTGGTGATGGAATCTGAGGTAGTGGAGATGACCAAGGTGATAATGGAGATGGTGGTGGAATGGGTAAGGCAAGAAGTCTCTCGACCTCCGCCTCTGATGGCAACAGTATAGGTGTCTGGGGTTTGACGGACATCCTAGCCGTGTGCTGTCTAGGTGATGGTACAGGTGTAGGTGTAGTCTCATCAGTCTCAAATGCCTCTGTATCCCCAGCTAAGGGTACATGATCGACAATGGGTATAGCAGAAGAGTCGGCCGGAGCTAGGTGCTCCTCCTCCTCCTCGTCATCATCCTCGTCCTCAAAGGGATCCTCTTCCTCATCATCAGTATCATCATCGTCGTCATCATCATCAGAGGGCTCATCATTATCATCCCCTCTGTTAGTGGGATAATCAGCATGATCCTCCTCGGTGTCCTCCTTCGGATCCTCCTCCGAGTTAGAGTCCGCCACATAGCCCGGTGATAGGGCTATGGGTGAGGCATCAGCGGGTAGAGGCTGGTCCTCCTAGGGTGCCTCATCATCAGATGGCACTAAGTACTCGGGGTACTTAGGCTCAGGTACGTATGGTACCTCGGCATGTGAAGGTGGGTGCTCAGGACCGAGTACGTAGTCGGGAGACGGTGGGTGCTCAGGTCCTGGCACATAGTCCGACGATGGTGGAGCTATCGGCTGCATAAGGATTCCATCGTATTCGTATACGATGACTCGTGAAGAACCTCCATTAGACAGCTCCTCATCGGCTCCCCAAAAGACTCTCCCTAGCTCAGAATCAGTGTAGACAGATGTGTAGGTAACTATGGATGCTGAAGACATGACAGAATTTGTAACACTCAAATAGAGTTTACATTAGTACATATATAAGACCTATAATAATATACTTAATATATTATAAAC
>BQNB010184684.1:0-12286 GCA_026074375.1 Tanacetum coccineum
AAATTTCTTTAGAATTTTCTCTAGATAAATACTTTGACTAAGATCAATCAACCGCTTAGATCTATCACGTATGATCTTTATTCCAAGGATATATGATGCTTCTCCTAAGTCTTTCATAAAAAACACTTACAAAACCAAGATTTAACTTCTTTCAGCATTGTAACGCTATTTCCCATGAGTAATATGTCACCGACATACAAGACTAGGAATGCAACATTACTCCCACTAGCTTTGAGATTTACACATGGCTCATCAGGATTTTGAGAAAAACCAATCTTATTGATTTCCTCGTCAAACCTTTTATTCCAACTTCTAGATGCTAGCTTTAATCCATAAATGGAACGTTGAAGTTTGCATACCTTGTTGGGATGTTTTGAATCCACAAACCCTTTCGGTTGCACCATATATACGTCCTCGCTTAGGTGACCATTCAGAAAGGCTATCTTGAGTAGGACAACATGGAATTAACCATTTTTTTAGTACTCTATTTTTCCTTTTAGATATACCATTTTGTTGTGGAGTATAGGGGGCAGTCGTTTCATGGATAATAATAACAAACTGAAAATACAGAGTATCTATGTACTTACCTCCTCTATCAGTCCTAAATCTTTTGATTTGGGACCCTTGTTGTAATTTAACTTTAGTTTTACTTTGAATTTATCTAATGCTTCATCCTTTGAATGTAATAAATAAACATAGCAAAACCTTGAAGCATCATCAATAAATGTCACAAAGTATTTCTTATTCCCTAATGAGGGAGTAGCATGTAAATCACACATATCACTGTGGATCAGCTCTAAAACTTTAGTTTCTTATTTTATATTTTGAAATGATTTCGTAGTTATTTTGGTCAGCCCGCAAGTATTACACTTTTCAGTGTCCATGTCAAAAGTTGGGATTAACCATCCTTAGACATATCTTGTATCCTCTTAAAGTGGACATAACCCAGTCTAGCATGCCATAGGATTGAATCATTCAGTTTAGAGGTTGACATAGCAATATTATCATTAACAATATTTAGCATGAACATTTGATTACTCAAATAACCAAAACCAAGTAACACACCATGTTTGGAAAGAACAAATTTATTAGATTCAATCACTTATTTATAACCATAATTATTCAAATTATTACTTGAATCCAATTTTTTTAATATTAGGAACATGCAAAACATTAAACAAGGAAACAATCTTTACAGAACTAAATCTAAGATCTACATAACCACGTCCAATTACTGTGGACCAACAACATTATTTCCCTTTGGCTTGTCACTATCATGCGTCGTGAGGGACTCCTCAATGTGCAGATGATTGCCTAACTCAACAAGAGTTAGCTCCTCCTTATTATGTTTCAAGGTGTGCTTGAAATCTTTCCAAGAAGGAGGGAGTTTATCAATGATACAAGAGACCTGAATAGCCTCATCCATGTTCATTTTATGTTGTGTAAATCTACCAAGTATACCAAGAAGTTCATTGTATTGTTCCATAACTAGTCTTGATTCAGTCATTTTGTAATTTGTGAAATTACTAACAAGGAACTTCTTACTTGATGCATCCTCAGCCATATATTTGGCCTCTAAGGAATTTCATAGTTCTTTTCAAGATTCAACATTTTAGTAGATATCAAACAAAGGATCAAACATACCTTTGAGGATTAAACCTCTATAGACATGGTCATCATTATCCCACTTTAGGTATATGAGTAGTAAGAACATACACCACACTCATATTGGAAAGCAAGAAGTGCATCTTCTTCTGCCATCTTCTAAAGTCTACCCCTTCAAACTTATCAAGCTTGACAAAGTTTGAAGCCATGTGTTTCATAGCAGCAGTAACCATTGATTATCACAAAATAAACTTCTTTGATTGTTGGTTATTGTGTTTCCCATATCAGGGTTAAAACAATCAATAGCCTAGCTAATTACTAAAGATGGTTACCGAATATCACTTGAAGTCGTGTAATTACTTTCCAAAGAAGATTATTCGACCCTATGCCTCAATGCCTGAGTATCACGAATACCTCCTTGGGATAAAAACAAGTGTTTGTTCTTATTCTAGGCACATATCAAGAACCTTGTGTTTCTATGTGTTTTTGTTTTCTGTATGTTTTTCCATGAAATTGTGATCCCTATTTATAGGGGAGATACTCAAAACCTAGTCAATGGAATTAATGAGAGATTAATGGCCAATTAATCTTTTCTATAATTATCCTCCATAATTTAGGAATTAGTGATTACATGACCAAATTAAATATGATCATTTAATGCAGTCAAATCTGCCACTTAAATAGGTAAAAGTTGTTATAAAATATTTAATGTAGTCAAACCTGCCACTTAAATGTTTGTAACCACCCATTTAATTCTAACCACTAAATGAGTCAGGGAAAATCAGTGACTTGATGGGTGTACACTCCGTACCTCTAAACCTATTTCCAAGTAAGTTCCGATTCCCATAATTGTACTAAATTTCCAACAAATACGAACCTTATTTTCTTAAGGAACATACATGAACAAGATAACCCTTTTGTTTAAACGGACATTCCTATTTATATGACGTGTTAAACTTAAATGAACTAACATGAACAAGACCATTTCATGTGATTCATTTTTATCCATAACTTTATCTATTAATAATTGCATTTTATTTGCTCAGAGTTTTGAGTAAGCATAGAATAAGCCGGGCCCACTAAGTGATGTCCAATAATCTACATAACACATGTGTTATTTGGTGCTTCAGTCCACTTAAAATATATGTATAACCTCCAATAAGTTGGCTCATACTCTAAATTCCGTTTTGTGACTTTGTTTTAGGGGTGTTAATCAGTTCGGTTATCGAGTTGTTCGGTTAGTTCGGCTAAAAAAAAATTTTGGGGGGCAAATTACATAAAAAGGTATTCTACTTAAGGGTCATTTCCAATCAAGGTATCGAACTTTTGTTTTTGCATAAAAAGGCACTCAATTTATTTTTATGGCCAATTTGGGTATTTTCGTTAAATATTTAATGATCATCAGTTAAGTTTTTTACTTCAAGTTCACCGCCGCTACCACAACCATCAATCATCCTCGCCACCAAGCATTGATTGAGACATCTAATGAATGTACATGATTTTGGGTATTATAATTATATGCAAGAAAAGCCAAACAGTTTAAATTATTCTATGAAACTGTAATGATTGATAAATGCAATGGAATGAGAATCAATCGATCTACGTAGAAAAATGGACTTTTAGTACCAAAGTCCACTCTTTTCCCTATACACGTATGCGGACCTTCAAACTGGATTACCATGTTAACCTACTACTCATAAGTTAGGTTGTCGATGGTTGATTGACTTATGTCATCAGAAAGACCTAAAAACATAAATTTTCAATTAAATTGTGTGAGAATATATTAAAATATTTAGGTGCAGTTTGGTTTAGGGGGTTGGAGTGGGTTTTGGGATTAAAAATTTTAAAACTCATGTTTGTTTTAAAAGTTGGCTGTGAGATGTTGGGCTCATAGAGAATATGTGGGAAAAAGGTAACATTTTGTGGACAAGAAAATTTTATCTCCATTAATATTTTATTTTGGTGTACTAGTTAATAATAAAATATTTTCATTAATTATTAAAAAACTATTATATATATAATATATTTTTTTCTTTTACATCATTAATTTTATATTTAAATCAAAACCAAATTCAAATCAAAATCCAAATTCAAATCTAAATCTAAATCCAAATCCTAATCTGTCACACCCCGTAAATTTTAGGTCAATATTTTAAACTTTTCCAATCATTATTTTAAATTTTATACGTTACGTTAGAATTTGACGTAAAACCAAGAAGTTAACCCGCGTAAATCTAAAAAACGTCATCGGACGCGTTCCAGTTTTGGAATTCAATTAATTTACATGCTATATGAATTATTTTATCATATTAAAGTGTTACGTATGTCACGTTCACTTTTGTTTACGATTTATACGTTTTTCGCGTACGTCGTAGGGTTTTATCAAATTTTCTATATAAACATTTGTCAACTTGGTTAAGTAAATAACCATTAGACGAAACCACTTCATCAAATTTTTGATGCAATTGCTTAGGTGCCTGCTGCTGTCTCATATTAATGACTTTAATCACTTTACACTTCTTATTTTCATGCCAGCCATGATTGAAGACTGAGACTTGGTTCATAAGACCTCCTCATCTAAGTCACCATTAAACGGAATTTGTCTTCAAATCATCTGATGAATAATCAGATTTGAATTGATGTCATAGCAATCAACAGTCTTATGGTACTGATACGTGCCACTGGAGCATAAGTATCAAAGTAGTGTATCCCTGAATTTTGTTTAAAGCCCTGAATCACCACCCTTGCCTTGAACTTTTTAGTAGTTCCATCTACCTTTAGTTTTCTTTTGAAGATCCATTTGCAACCAAGAGGTTTGCAACCTGGAGGTAGATCAGCTAACACCCAAGTGTTGTTGCCCATGATGGAGTCCATCTCTTCATTAATTGCTTCTTTCTAGAAAGCAACATCTTGGGACTTCATTGCTTCATTAAATGTTTTGGAACCATCCTCAACATTAAAGCAATAGGAGTGTTGGTCAGAGACCTCATCCCTTGTTCCTTCAATTAAATATAATTGAAATTCAGGTCCAAAATCCTTTGGAGTCCTATTTTTTTTGCTTTTTCTAAGCTCAGGTTCAGGTTGCTAAACAACCTCTTCAGTCACCTCTCCAGGGACCACTAAACCACCAATGTCTTCAGCCCCATTAAGAATCCTAAGACTTGGTCTAGGGACTGATGAGAATCTATTCTCATCAAAGATAGCATCCCTTGATTCATTATAGAGTTAATTAAAACTGAATCATTAGGCTCAATGACATAGAACCTAAAAGCCTTAGAATGCTCAACATATCCAACAAAGATGCATTCAATGCCTCTTTTACCCAAAGTTTTCAGCTTTGGATCAGGGAGTCTTACAACTGCCATACAACCTCAAACCCTGAGGTAATTCAGGTTTGGTTTCTTTTTAGTCCAAAGTTTACAAGGGTAATCCTGTTCCTTTTATTAGGAACCCTATTTAATAAATAACAAGCTGTTAACATAGCTTCACCCTAGAACCCTTGATTCAGCCCTGAATAGGACAACATGGAATTAACCATTTCTTTTAGTACCCTGTTTTTCCTTTCAGATATACCATTTTGTTATGGATTATAGGGGGCAGTCATTTCATGGATAATACTAATAGACTGGAAGTACAGAGTATCCATGTACTCACATCCCCTATCAGTCCTAAATCTTTTGATTTGGGACCCTTGTTGTAATTCAACTTCAGTTTTGAATACTTTGAATTTATTTAATGCTTCATCATTTGAATGTAATAAATAAAATATTAACATAACCTAGATGCATCATCAATAAATGTCACAAATATTTTGTATTATCCAGTGAAGGTGTAGCATGCAGATCACTAAATCATTATGATCAGCTCCAAAACTTTAGTTTCAAATTTTACATTTTAAAATGATTTCTTAGTTATTTTGTTCATCATGCAAGTCTTACACCTTTCAGTGTCCATGTCAAAAGCTGGGATTAACCGGTCCTTAGACATATCTTGCATCCTCTTAAAGCGGACATAGCCCAGTCTAGCATGCTATAGGATTGAATCATTCAGTTTAGAGGTTGACATAAAGGCTGAAGCAATATTATCATTAACAGTATTAAGCCTGAACATTTGATTACTCAAATAACTAAAACCAATAAACACACTATGTTTGGATAAAACAAATTTATTAGATTCAATCACTTGTTTATAACCATAATTATTCAAAACACTACTAGAAACCAAATTCTTCCTTATATTAGGAACATACAAAACATTAAACAATGAAACAATCTTTTCCAGAACTAAACTTAAGATCTACACAACCAAGTCTATGCACCAGGGCTGTTGACTCATTTCCTATGTAAAGAATATATCCATCATTCAGCGACTTATAGGTCTTGAACCAGCATCTATCTTTACACGCATGAACTATTGCTCCTGAGTCAACCCACCACGCAACATCATCATCCTGCATAAAGTAAGCTTCAGATACATATGTGACATAATAAACCTGAAAAGATTTATTAAACATATTCTAACCTTTTAGCGAGTTGGTAGAACCATCCACTAAACCATTTATGCCTGAACCATTGGTTTTGTTGCCAACTTTTCCACCTTTGCAATCCTTTTTCAAGTGCCCAAGTTTCCTACACTTCCAACAAGTCACTTTAGACTTTTTGTTAGGATCTGATTTGGTGTTATCATGATGCTTACGTTTACCCTTGTTGTCATTATACCTGGAGAAGTTGTTATGCTCCACTATATTGAAAACTAAAGGACCAGCAACATTGTTTCCTTTTGGCTTGTCACTATCCTGCATCCTGAGGGACTCCTCAATACGCAAATGACTGCCCAACTCAACAAGAGTTAATTCTTCCTTCAAATGTTTCAAGGTGTGCTTGAAATCTTTCCAAGAAGGAGGGAGTTTGTCAATGATACAAGAGACCTGAATGGCCTTATCCATGTTCATATTATGTTGTGTAAACCTTCCAAGTATACTAAGAAGTTCATTGTATTATTCCATAACTGGTCTTAAATCAGTCATTTTGTAATTGGTGAAATTACTAACAAGGAACTTCTTATTTGATCATCCTCAACCATATATTTGGCCTCCAAAGAATCCTATAGTTCTTTGGAAGATTCAAAATTCTGGTAAATATCAAATAAAGAATCAGACATACCATTAAGGATTAAACCTCTGCAGACATAGTCATCATTGTCCCATTTAGCCCTTTTCTAATTTGTTCCACGGTTGCATCATTACCACCATCTTCTAGAATATGAGTAGTCAACACATACACCACACTCATGCTAGAAAGCAAGAAGTGCATCTTCTTCTACCATCTTCTAAAGTCTACCCCTTCAAACTTGTCAAGCTTGGCAAAGTTTGAAGCCATGTGTTTCATAGCAACAACATCCATTGATTATCACAAAATAATATTCTTTAATTGTTGGTTGTAGTAGATCCCAGATCAGGGTGAAGATAATCAATAGCCTAGCTAATTACCAAGATGGTTACTGGATATCACTTGAAGTCGTGTAATCACTTTCCAAAGAAGATTATTCGACCTGATGCCTGGGTTACACGAATACCTCCTTGGGATAAAACTAAGTGTTTGTTCTTGTTTTAGGCACATATCAAGAACCCTGTGCTTCTATATGTTTTTTCATGCAATTATGATCCCTATTTATAGGGGATTTACTCAAAACGTATTCATGGAATTAATGAGAGATTAATGGCCAATTAATCTCTTCCATAATTATCCTCCACAATTTAGGAATTAGTGATTACATGACCAAATTAAATATATGGTCATTAATGCAGTCAAATCTGCCACTTAAATAGGCAAAAGTTGTTACAAACATTTAATGTAGTCAAACATGCCACTTAAATGTTTGTAACCACCCATTTAATTCTAACCACTAAAAGAGTCAGGAAGTATCAGTGTTAAGGTGTACACTCCGTACCTCCAAACTCATTTCTAAGTATGATCTGATTCCCACAAGTGCATTCTTAAGTTTCAAGGTTTATGTGTTTGTGGGTTTTAAAAATAAACAAGTTAAAACATAAACTAGTATTGTTTTATGGTTCTTTGGTTTACAAAAGGTTTTGGTTGTGAGTATGAGTGAGCATGAGTGTTGCAACAATAGAAATGATAGGATTAGATTAGTATTGATTGTGGTTTTGATGGCAAAATATTGGTAGATAGAGATTAGGGCTAGAATAGGCACTAATGCGAAGTTTGGGTGATTTTTGGAATTTTGGGAGCATTTACGAAAAATAATGTTGCAGATCCGTTTTTATTTTGAGGTTATCGGACACTTGAGAATGTTTTCATTAGGCGTAAAAGTAGTTTTTGGAGAGCTTGTTTCGGGTAGATAGATTTTCATATATTGTACACTAAAATCGGACTTAAAATGGCCAAGTTATAGCCAAATGAAACTTGAAACATTTTTTGGCAAAATAATTAATGTAGGTGCTTATGTGAATAGTAAAATGAGTTTTCGGATGCTTTCGGGATGATTTGAGCTTTTAAAACATTAGCGAAACATATAGTAACACACATATATTAATTAGGATCATTAGAAATGTCGTTAACATATTTTAGGGAAAGCGTTAAGGTTTCTAAAAAAGTAAGTTTAGTGCATATTAGCAAGATAGACATGGAAGTTAAACGTTTAGGTGTCTCTAGTGCGTTATGGAAATAAGGATTTAGCAAATATAGGGGATGGTATCAACGTCCCAAAACGAAAAACTTTCCTAAAATAGAAACTTACTAAAAATGGTAATTTTTGGTTAAACGACGAAACTTAACGAAAAGCTTTATAATTTTTATTTAGTCACGTTTTGTTAATTAAGCCAAAGCACAAACACTCATGTATGTCTTTTTCACTTATAACGATTCGTACAAGTTTCATATACTTTTCGTCTTTCTAAGACGCGTCATTGATTTAGGTCGCAAGTAGGACCTCTTGGCATTATATCTCTTCGATTGATTATTATCTCACCATTTGCTAAAGGTGAGTTCATAGCCCTACGTTTTACTATTTCTACTTTACTACTTTGGGGGTGAGAAACATCGCTTGTTTTTAAACTATGGACACAGTTACATTATGTTACCTTTTCATGATTACGTGTTGCCTAAGTTGCGAATAGACCACTAATGCCCGAACTATCATGAACCGTTAATTTCTTAACCGACCGTACTGGTTAAGTGAGCGCGAATGTTGTAAATAGATCTATTGGGACTAATTATCCCTATCCGGGTAAGTAGCGCTTACTAGATTCGGGAGACACGAACAAACGGATATATACCATGTCGGATTTCACTAGGTGATCTTGGTCAGATACCTCTAGGGCAGTTAATTTCTTGATTGGCATATAATATGCTTCTTTGAATTGAGCCTCGGTGTCATGAGCTTAGCGCAACAGTAAATACTTTTTATGTGAAGTTGTATCTGTTATAACTGTCGCATGCGTACTGTGAACTTGTGGTCCACTCTTATTACTAAATTCAAACCTATGAATTCACCAACTTTATGTTGACTGTTTTAAGCATGTTTTCTCAGGTGCTTAGCTGGATTATTCTTGAGGTGCTAATTGATGTTGCATGCATTGCCGGGTGTCTTTCAAGAATATTTATCTTTAAATTTAAATACTCGTTGTTTTAAAAACATGTTATGGTTCCGCTGCATTTGTCTTAAGCTTCCGCTAAAACTATTTCATTTATGTTAAGAATATTGTAAGACTTATTTTATTTTTAATCAAAGCAACGAGTTATGTTTTATCAAACGTCCATATAGTGGTCGTTTACTTGATCTTGTGTGATGTATATTATGACGTCACGCCCCCGGACACGTGTTTCCGTCCAGGCCTCGTTTGGGGGTGTGACAGATTGGTATCCAGAGCCAAGGTTATAGTGAACCAGGTAGCTTATACTAGGTCTGGTCTATAAACTTAGTATGTGAATTTTACGTGTCCTTTTACATGCTTACATATATTATCTAATATTAATAGATAATACTATTTTATTTTACTATTTATATATATATTTTATCTATATATATATATATATATTTATATATATATATAATATTTTATTATATTTAGGCTTCCGGTTCCATTGAGAAGGTTTTTATTGTGAGAAGATTGATTGGAAATCTCGTTTGAGCAAATTGATTCAATATTTTTTGACTTGAGTCACAGTAAACATCTATTTATTGTGAAATCGAATCTATAAATCACAAATTTGATTCACAAATCAATGCTAAAATCGAGTTATGATAATGATTCCTTAAATTTGTATAGAAGATTCAGTATTGTACTTATATCGCAAAATCGAGAGTGATTCGAATTTTTTTTACATATTTTAGATTATAATCAGATTAAAATGAGTTTTACGCTTGAAAAACTTGAATCAAAGTTAAAAATCTTTTATTTTTGAAAACCTTCTCAATCTTCTCAAAATAAAAACCTTCTCAATCGATCCGGATTATATATATATATATATATATACATAAGTGCAAATTATATATCATATTGCCATAATTACTTTATATATCATTTTGCCATATCATATTTTGCATCATACTTACTTCTCGGCATTGCACGCACTTAGCATGGTTTCATATAAAGAGATTTATATAAACTTTTGCTTGTGCAGGTTATGGTAGCCCCTGTTATTCCTATTTTGTCGAATTCATATGAGGAGAGTGTGGATTCTCATGTCCCATGAGTGATTCTATTTGGCACTATTCCTACCAGTATCCTTGTTATCCTCGTGGTTCCTTCTAAGGTTCCCATTGCACATGCTGATCCGTTAGTTGCACCAGAGGTGGGAGCATATTCTGTCATCTCACCTACCGAAGTTCTTGATTTGGTGGATTATTCATCTTCTTCTGATTCTGATCCATCGAAGGATTCCTTACCTCTAGCACCAGAGTTACCATTGGTTTCACCCTTCTTATGTTCTGATGACTCGGAGGCGGACAGTGAGTCCGAGCCTGCTGAGCAGAGACCCGAGAGGCACGAGTTTCTTACATCATCATCTGAGTTTTCACTTGCACCTATTGTTGCCCCACTCGGGGTTTCATTAACGGCCAGCGATTCTTGTCCGACCCGATAAGGCTACTCCCTTCGGTCGACCTTACTGCACCCATCCTAATGGGCCGTGTAAGTTGTTGACTTCAAGGAAGAGATTTGGACCTTTTCCTGTTCGTAGACTTGTATGGAGACGTGTATCTCATCGTTCTTTGGATCGTCATTCTTCGCCAGATTTTACTTCAGACTCATCATCAGTTCATTCTTCAGGATGCGATGTATCATGTCAATCTCATTCAGGACCATCGACTAGAGTTGCATCACCTAGATTGGTTTATCCCCCGGTTAGGACTCCACGATGTAGTGAGGCTTTTATGCGTTGGAGGTCTGCACCAGTGTCTACTCTTTACCCTCCTACGACATCAGAGTTATCCCTAGATTCATATTCTGAGAGGTCATTGAATTCATCTTCACCTTCTGTTGGACCATCTTGCAAGAGATGCAGATCCCCTACTACTTTGGCACCATCATCTACTCCTGTTTCAAGATCGATAGCCCTTGCTCTTGATGATCTTCCACCTCACAAGAGGTTCAGAGATTCATACTCATTTGAGGTTAGCGGAGAGGAGCATATGGAGATTGGTAATGCGGATGTAGAGACTGTTGTAGATTTGGGTATTAGTGATGGAGTTAGAGCTCATACTGAGGATGGTATAGGTATAGGAGTTAAGGTTTCTACCAGTGATGTTAGGGAGGACGAGGAGGAGTTTGAGGCAAAGGCCAGTGCGAGAGGCACGATGGAGATCGTAGTAGATCCATTGGTTATTGGTGGTATTTGTGAGTTCACTGGAGGAGATGCTCCTGATCTTGAGGGTACTCTTTATGATATAGCTCACTACATGTCTGAGGTTCCTCGTGATAAGATTACTGAGTTTGAGACTACTCAGATACAATTAAAGGCTGGTCAGTTGGTGGCTAGCGGAGAGAGAGCTGGTTTACCTGATAGGGTTAGGAGTCTAGGACGTGAGAACCTAAGGGTTCGAGCTTTGTTGTGTATCGAGAGAGATCATGTCGACAGTCTTCGTCGTCACATGACACTTTCTTAGGAGGAGTTTCATCAAATTCGTAGGGATCGTGATAATACTCAGAGGAGACTTAGGAGGTTGGAGTCACTCGTTGAGAGGCGTTTGGGATTTCGCCATTAGTTTGGTAGTACCATGGTTATGTAGGACATTAGATTGATGGCTAGGTCTAGATGTTAGTAGTAGAAATATTGTAAATCAAGTGCCCCATTATGGGATTGATTGTAACCAACTATGAAGCTTTGTTATGATATGAAAAGCTTATTTTGATTCTCTCGCGTGTTCGTCTTTATTATTATTTACTTGTTCTAGCAAAACATATTCTATTGTATTTTCCTTTATAAATATTATTTACCATCTACGGTGGTTATATCTCGTATCGAATCTCACCATGTGTGATGTCTTGTGATGTAGAACAATGACTAACACCCGCTCCAGAATGACGCCTGCTGCAAATAAGGAAATTATCAACCAAGGCGTGGAAGAAGCTTTATAAACGAGCAAGGCTAACAGGAACATTGGACTTGGGAACGGTAATGATGAAGGTGGCAACGATAACGGTAATGGCAACGGAAAT
>BQNB010184685.1:0-12286 GCA_026074375.1 Tanacetum coccineum
GATTATTCGGTAAACAAAAATATTTTCTTTTCTCTTTTTCTTTTATCATTTCAGTTTGTTTTGCGTAGTGCATGCGCACTAGAAATTCTAATTTTCTAAATAATTCACCCGTAACCATTCCGAGACGTCGAAATAAAATACGTACTCCAAACATAGTCGATCCTGAGCTTCGTACTATCGTTGAAGTTGCACCAATGGCGGATAATCGAACAATGGAAGAGCTACTCCAAGCACCCACGGAAGGGTATGGAGAAGCTATCGTCATACCGGAGATTAATGCGGATCATTTTGAAATTAAAACGAATTTGCTACAATTGGTTCAAGCCAATCTATTTCTTGGTTTTGAGAGGGAAAATCCCCATACTCATATTAACAATTTCAAAAGGATTACCTCGAATTTGAAATTTAGGGATGTGCCGAGTGATGTGATTAAACTTATGATGTTTCCATATTCACTCGAGGGGAACGCTAGGATTTGGTACAATAAAGAACCTCCTAATTCGATCTTGACTTGGGAGGATCTCATAACCAAATTAGTGAATCAATTTTTCCCTCCCTCGAAGACCACTCACTTAAAAAATGAAATCTCTCGTTTTACCCAAAAATTCGATGAGACATTTAGTGAAGGATGGGAACGATTTAAGGAAATGCTTAGAGCTTGTCCCCACCACGGATTTACGGAGTTAACCCAAGTTGATACTTTCTATAATGGTTTAAATGAGAATGACCAAGACTCCTTAAATGCCGCGGCAGGTGGAAATCTTTTGAGTAAGACTACTAGACAAGCTTTGAATATAATTGAGAACAAATCAAAAGTTCGTTATTCACGAAGCAACTCGAATCTTTCTACGGTGAATACGATTTCTAGGGAAAGTTCTAGTAAGACGGATGAGAGAATTGATAAGCTTGCGGACCAAATTTCGACCTTAGTTGAGATTATTACTAAGAAAGTTGTCACTCCCGCTACGGTTAAAGCGGTTGAGGAAATATGTGTCACTTGTGGTGGTGCTCATGCTTATTACAATTGTCCTAATACCGATAGCAATCAATCGAGTGTTTGTGCGGCAACGGGTGCTTACAATCAAGTAGCCCCTCCAAACCGTGTTAGTAACCAAATGGCACCACCCGGTTTTGCTTCGATGCAAAACAATGGTCAAAATAGGTATAATCAAAATCAAGGTCAAGGGAATAATTTTAATCGGGGAAATAATTTTCATGGAAATCAAGGTTTTCAAGCTCCAATTAATCATGCTCCAAATTTTCAAAATCAAGGGTTTCAAAACCAACCTTTTCAAGTTCCTAATAATCAAGTTCAACAAGGAGTTCAAAATGAGTTTTCAAATTATATGAAATCTAATGACCAAATGATGAGAAACATGCAAAATCAAATGCAACTCGGGGAAGGGTGACTTTAAGAATGAAATTTAATATCAATGAAGACTCAACAAATACCGTCTTGAATGAATCATACAAAATGCTTTTTCAAATTAATTTGCAAAAATATGTTAAGTGGATTTTCCTAAACAAGCCTCAACTTCGGGTTTACCTTTCCGAGTAATACTTTCCTGAACGAAGGGTGAGATGAAAGGCAATCACTACTAGAAGTGGTATTGCTTTGAGACCCTCGATTCTAATATTCCTTCTCCCAAAAGGTATGTAGAACGAGAAACGAGGAGTCAAGGATAAGGAGCAAACTAATTTCCAAGGAAGTGCCGCTCACATCCAACCTCTGATTACTCCCATTCTGGAACCCGATGTTTCGAGGACGTTTCCTAAGCCTAATATTCCATATCCTTCTCGACTTAACCAAGAGAAGCTGCGTGAAAAATCCAATGCTCAAATGATGAAGTTTCTTGAAATTTTTCAAAAGATACATTTTGATTTAATTTTGCGAATGCTTTGCTTTATATGCCCCAGTTTGCCCCTATGTTTAGAAGTTTGATTAGTAACAAGGAGAAATTATTTGAACTTTCGAGTGCACCTTTGAATGAGAATTGCTCCGCGGTCCTCCTTAAAAAGCTTCCCGAAAAGCTTAGAGACCCGGGCAAGTTCCTTATACCTTGTGATTTTCCTGGAATGGTTGAATGTTCCGCCTTGGCCGATCTTGGCGCTAGCATTAACCTTATGCCTTTGTCCGTGTGGAAGAGACTTTCTCTTCCCAAACTTACCACCACTCATATGACTCTTAAACTTACAGACCGGTCTATTACCCGTCCAAAAGGTGTCGCCAAAGATGTTTTCGTCAAAGTGGGGAAATTTCATTTTTCGGCCGACTTCGTAGTAGTTGATTTTGATTTCGACCCTAGTGTTCCTCTTATATTTGGTAGACCTTTCTTAAGAACATTTCATGCTCTTATTGATGTTTATGGTGAAGAAATTACAATTAGGTTTAATGATGAAGCTATTACGTTTAATCTCAGGCAAACTTTGAGATACTCAAGTGATCATTATGCGGAATCGGTTAATCAAATCGATATAATTGATGTTGCTTGTGACGAGTATTCTCAAGAAGTGCTTGGATTTTCGGATGGTTTCAAAAGTGGCAATCCCACTTCTACGTAACCGATAATTGCTACTTCATTTCCTTCCCTCACTCCGTATGAGGGAGGTGATTTCATTTTAGAAGAAATTGAAAATTATCTTTCTAATGGATCGATTCCACCGGGAATTGATGATGAGGATTTTGATCCGGAGGGAGATATTTGCTTGATTAAAAAATTGTTGAATGAAGACCCGTTTCAACTCCCTCCGATGGACCTTAAGCAAGTAGAAGAGACCAAGGCAAAATCTTTAATTGAAGAGCCTCCGGAATTAGAGTTAAAAGATTTACCATCTCATTTGGAATATGCTTACTTAGAAAGATCGATAAGTTTACCCGTGATATAGCAAAAGTTTGTAAAGACGATGAAAAAGAAGCCCATTGAAAGGTGCGTTAAATCACAAAAACGGGTCAATGCTTGGAAAATCACCCGACAACAAGGGTATTGACCCTTAGTTTTTGCTCTCACAAAATCTTATGGTGAAGATTATAAACCCACGTACAAAGTCAAAGACGGGTTAACCCAAAAAATTCATGAGGTAATAAAAAAGGAAGTTATCAAACTCCTTGATGCCGGAATGATTTACCCGATCTCTGATAGTCCGTGGGTAAGCCCCATTCATTGTGTACCCAAGAAAGGTGGTATAACCGTTGTTGCTAATGAAAAAATGAATTGTTCTAACCGATTAATTACCGGGTGGAGATGTTTTGTATTGACAATAGGAAATAAATAAGCTACTCGTAAAGATCATTTCCGTGCCATTTATAGACCAAATATTTAGAAAGATTAGCCAAAAATGAGTTTATTGTTTTTCTAGATGGATTTTCGGGTTATTTTCAAATTCCAATAGATCCCCAAGACCAAGAGAAAACTACTTTCACATGCCCTTATGGAACTTTCGCTTACCGTCGCATGCCATTTGGCTTGTGTAATGCTCCCGTACTACCCAAGGTGTATATGGCCGATGAGACTTCCATGATATGATCGAAAAGACTATGGAAGTTTTCATGGATGATTTCTTGTTTTTGGGGATAGTTTTGCAACTTGCCTCTCCAATTTAGACAAAATGCTAAAAAGGTGTGAAGACACGAATTTAGTTCTAAATTAGGAGAAGTGTCATTTCATGTGTAAAGAAGGAATTGTTTTAGGTCATAAAATATCAAAGTTCAGGATTGAGGTCGATCGAGCTAAAGTCGATGTTATCGCTAAGCTACCTCATCCAACCACCGTAAAAGGTGTTAGAAGTTTCTTAGGTCATGCCGGTTTTTACCGACGATTTATCCAAGACTTTTCTAAGATTGCTAGACCTATGACTCACCTTCTTGAGAAAGATGCACCGTTTGTGTTTTCTAAGGATTGTATTGATGCTTTTGAGACTCTTAAAAAGAACCTTAACCAAAGCTCCAATCTAGTTGCCCCGATTGGAACCTACCTTTCGAACTTATGTGTGATGTTAGTGATTTTGCGATTGGTGCGGTTTTGGGACAACGAAAGACGAAGCATTTTTAGCCTATACATTATGCTAGTAAGACAATGACCGAAGCTCAAATTCATTACACTACGACGGAAAAAAGAAAATGCTTGCCGTAGTTTATGCTTTTGAAAAGTTTCGGCCATAATCCATTGTCCTTATCCAAAAGTATAGTGTATACGTATCAGTTCTGGCTCTTAACTGAAGACCTCTTATTAAACAAGATGCTAAGCCGAGATTGCCCGGTGGGGTTCTCCTCCTACAAGAATTGGATATCAACATCCGTGATAACAAAAGGAACGGAGAATCTCCGCGGGCATCATTATCTAGACTTGAGAATCCTCATAAGGATGTGTTAGAAAATAAAGACATAAATGAAAATTTTCCTTTAGAGACTCTTGGAGTTAATCTAGTAGAAGTACCCCATGGTTTACCGATTTTGCAAATTTCCATGTGGGGAATTTTATCGTCAAAGGGATGTCGTCCCAACAAAAGAAGAAATTCTTTAAGGACGTTAAACATTACTTTTGGGACGATCCCAACCTTTTTCTGGATTTGTGCGATCAAATCATTCGACGTGTTGCATGGCCAAGAAGCTATGATATCCTCAAAGCTTTATCATGAGGGACCCACCGGGGGCCATCATGGTGCCAATCTCACCGCTAAGAAAGTATTTGATGCCGGTTTCTTTTGGCCAACCATATATCGAGATGCCCATGCTATGATCAAATCTTGTGATACGTGTCAACGTCAAGGCAAAATTTCTCAAAGGGATGAGATGCCTCAAAACGTTATTCAAGTTTGTGAAATCTTTGATGTATGGGGTATCGATTTTATGGGTCCATTCCCGTCTTCACGAGGGAATAAGTACATTCTCGTAGCCGTTGACTACTTATCAAAGTGGGTAGAAGCGAAGGCGCTCCCCACTAATGATGCTCGAGTTGTAGTAAAATTCTTGAAATCTCTTTTCACCCGATTTGGAACACCTAGAGCTATTATAAGCGATCGTAGAACCATGTTTTTGTAATGATAAATTTGCTAAAGTAATGTCTAAGTATGGGGTCACTCATCGTCTTGCTACCGCTTATCATCCACAAACGAGTGGACAAGTGGAGGTTTCCAATCGTGGCTTGAAACGTATTCTAGAGAGGACGGTTGGTGAAAACCGTGCCTCATGGTCCGATAAGCTAGATGACGCTCTATGGGCATTCCGTACCGCTTTCAAGACACCAATTGGTTGTACTCCTTATAAGCTCGTGTACGGAAAGTCTTGTCATCTACCTATCGAGTTAGAGCATAAGGCATATTGGGCCTTGAAACATGCTAATTTTGATCTTAAAACCGCGGGTGATCACCGGAAGCTTCAACTTAATGAACTTAATGAGCTTCGTGATCAAGCATACGAGAATTCTTTGATATATAAAGAGAGGACGAAGAAGCTTCACGACTCTAAGATCAAAAACCGCATTTTCAATGTTGGTGATCGAGTTTTACTCTTCAATTCTCGTCTAAAGATATTCTCGGGAAAGCTTAAAACCCGTTGGTCGGGACCTTTCACCATCAACCACAGTTTTCCATATGGAACCAGTCGATTAATCTCAACTCCGATGGTCCTAACTTTAAGGTGAATGGTCATCATGTTAAAGCATTACTTTGGAGGGGACATACCATCCAAGGTTGTCCCGGATCTCCAAACTTTCCCCATGGATAACTAAATCGGGGTCGAGTCAAGCTATGTGACTCAGTTACAAAAAACAAAGCGCTTCGTGAGAGGCACCCCATGCTTATCCATCTTTCTTATTCTTATTTCTAATGTGATGTTGAGAGGCTTGTACTCTTCCGTTTCTTGTTGTTTGTGCTTGTGATTGTTTATAGGATTATACCCAAAAATTCTGAAGACTTCTCGAGTTCGGTTGTTTGTCCCGGGTTCACGTCGTCTTTCTAGCCTTTGCTCCTTTTAGTTTGGGGAAATCCGATATCCTAGATTATTATCGACTAACATCTATCTTTTAGCATACTTAATAAACGGCTTAAGATTTTTGTGATACTTTTTCCATGCTCGGATTATGCATTCGACTCTTTGAATCTTAGTATGGGGTTATAAGCCTTAGACTAAGAAACATGAGGACAATTATTTAGTTTTTAGTATGGGGTGGTATATCTTCTATATGATTCTTACCTACCTTTTGCTCATAGTTCTCACGTACCCCGTTTTTCCCGTAAAAATTTTAAAATTTTATACGTAAAAATTTAAATGTTCATTTTATCTTAAAATAAATAAATAAAAAAATGATGAAAATAATAATAATAATAATAATAAGTGTTCTGACACGAATGTAGGCTTTCCGTTGGTGAGAACATAAGTAAATTTTGACCCGACCGGTTTTATATCTTAGCTTTCTCCTTAAACGTAGTATAGATTGAAATTTTGCTAATCTTTTATACAAGTAGCTATAAAAAGCACGGGGGGGGGGCGGTGGGGGGGAGTCTAGCTTGAAAAAGTTAAATTTGTGCAAGTTCCATAATTGATTTTAAGATACGCAAGATCGCTTTATTAGGCTACGCATTCACAAAAAAAAAAAAAAAATAGTTTCTTATAGAAATTTTAAATTGTGAAGAGCAAAAAAAGAATTTATGGGGGGAATTTAAAAGGAAAAAGTAGAATATAAGTTTTGATCTAAACTAGAATATTAGATTTCTTTAATGCTCAAAGTGTTAATTGTGCTTTTTCTCCCATTAGCTTGTTTCACCTTTATATATAATTATTTAATAAATAGAGTTATGCGTTTTTTTAGTTAATAATTAGTTGATAGAAGTTTTCTTTAGTTCCTTTGTGATTAAGATGAGTATACATCGGGAATACTTAATTTGCATACTATATGTATCACATAATATCATATTTTTGCTTATCCTTAAAGAGCCTTAGGGTATATGGGTACAGTAAAATTAATAAAGTGAAATATAAGCCTTATTCATTCCTTAAAGAGCCTTAGGGTATATGGAATGGATATTGATGCTTGATTTTTGTCTTGTTTGTACCTTAAAGAGCCTTAGGGTATATGGTGAAAATAAGATTGGTCCATTTATGTCTTAAAGAGCCTAAGGGTATATGACATGAATGGTGCCTTGCTTAAGTAACCTAATAAGAGCCAAATTTTGGTTGCCTCGATGTGGACTAATTTAATGACATTTGATCTTTTGAAAAGGCTAGGAACTAATTATTGCATTTAAACCGTTACAACTTTGATTTTTGAATTAATTAAGTATCGAAATAAAGACTTTAAAAGATCCTTCGGGTAATATGAATTAATAAAATCCTTGAGATAACAAAATTAGGAATAAAAAGGAGAAGTAATACGACAGTAGCTTTTGATGAGTAGTGTGTATAGAGCATCATAACTTGTATTTTACAATAATCTTGTTTTTACAATCCCTTTGGCCTTGGAGAAGTGAAAGTCGAGAACGATAAATTTATCCATTTGGACACTTTTTGTGCTTTTTGTTTCGTGATCCTCAAAGTTATCAATGAATAATGAAAGCAATACATTATGTCACACATGAATAAGTTGTAAGTTGGAAATTATGAAAATCATAAAAATGGAAATTTTTTGAAAAATGGGAAAACGGGGTGTTTTAAAACTTGTGATTTCTTAACTCTCCCCACAAAAGACTTTGCTACTTTTTAAAGGATTAGTTTGGGGAGGTTTTGGAGTATTTGGTTTTAGAGCATATAATATTGCGTGAGGACACGACAATCATTTAGTTTTATTGCTTAGATTTGCTTATTGTTGCTTAATATAGTGTTTAATTTCTTAAATAGGTCATTTGTTAGTTTTAGATCTTAGTTTCAAGTATTTGTTTATCAAACATTTTTAAATCTAAAAAGAGTAGTATAATTCGTTAGCTTATTGTTCTTGTTATTTTGATTGATGAAATCTGTTAAATAGGACTGATATAGAGCTAGATATCATCTGGTATTTTGGCAGTTTTTGTGCCTTAAATTCTCAAGTTAAAAGCCTTAAAAAAGGTTTGATCAATTTAAAAGGGGTTTGTTGGCTAAAGACAGTACAACTTAAGTTAGTACTGTCCATGTCCTTTTGGTCCTTTAGGTTGATTTGAAACCTCAATATAGAAGTTATTGATATTTGCTTAATTTGTATATGTAAATTACCCGGGATTTTGCCATAAAAGCCAAGAAAATGCAAAAGATAGAAAAAATGTGCTTTTGTTGTCAAAAAAAAAAAAAAAAAAAAAAAAAAAAAAAAAAAAAAAAAAAAAAAAAAAAAAAAATAATTGTCAGAAAGGATTGAAAGGACAAAAAGAAGCAAAAACGATCAAAAACCGACAAAGAACGAAAGAGACAAGAACAAGAGTGAAGAAACAGCCAAAGAACAAAGCCGGATCAGCCCGACACAGCAAGAGAGGAAGTCAAAGACCCAAGATAAAGTCAAAGGACCAATTATGACAAGTCTTCAAAGTTTAAAAGGCCATTTGAAGTTTTAAAGATTCAAGGACTAAAGTTGCAAAAGAAGAAAGTTATTAATAAAGAGAGAAAAAAGAGTTAACAACCACAAGGGCCAAACCTGTCATTTTGAAACTGTGTTTATAACTACAATTGGGCGGGGTGAAAGACAAGGGCTTGTTTTGCCAACACTCCAACTTTTAAACTGAACCCGCAATTAGTTGTAAACAAACTAACCGCCCAACTCAACCACTTTTCCCGCCAAATTTACACACAAGCCCAACTTCGATTTTTCCCACCCCCGCTCCTTTATAAGCATTCAAACCTGCTCATAAACCCTTCCCAATCATAAACTACCACGTGGCAACAGCTCATTGGCCAGGACACCTCACTAAAACAATCCAACGGCTATAATTGATCCAAAAATGATCAACGACTATGATTTAATGGAAGTTTCAGGAAACTCTCCCTCCTCTTCATCAATTCTCTATAAATAGCAGCTTAGGGATTCATTTTTAAGTTGTTGTTTTAGTTTTAAATTTCAGAATTGTATTTTCTCTCAATTAAGCATTTACTTTCAAGTTTTTTTTAATCAGCTTAAAAGCTCTTGTACTCTTCTCTTCTAAACTTGTACTCAATCATTTTAGCAATATCAATTCAGATTACAAGTCTTATTGTCTTTGTTTTCAAGTACAAGTCGATTTTACTCAAATAAGCTCTAATAAGTCTCATGAGCTTATTACAGTTCAAAGCTAAAATTTGTTAAAAATTTTGATCTAAGCCATTTCATTTACTTACCTTTATAAAACATTTACATCAAAAATTATGTCCAATTAATTTAGTTTGATCAAGTTTGGGTTCAAGAGAGATAAGCTAAATTGAGCTTATTGAGCTTATTGCTCTTTGGTTTTAGAGGCAAGGTGCCATTTAGGATCGACCTAGAACTCTACTCTAGGATGACTATTAGAGGAAGATACCTCATAGTCTCATGTTTTACTTTCTATACTTCAAATTTTGCATCAATAAGCTTAATGCAATTTAGCTCATTTCTTTTAGAATATTATGTTTAAACCTGTTCATTTTGCTTAGCTAGCTTATAGTTGTAAGTTTTATTAAGCTGTCATAGTAAAAATCTCATTTAGATTCTATTTTTTAAAACTGTCATTGACTAGTAGTAAAGCCTAGTAAGTAACTATTCCATTTCACTCATATGCTAGGTGTTAAAGATCTTACATAATTTGTAGTTTAGAAATAGTAGAAAGTGGATATAAGGTTTAAGCTGGTCTTAGAGTTTAATAAGCATTTAAGTAAAAAAAAAAATTAGTTTGGACATAATTCAATAAGGAGTGTTTGGTATAGGTTTGTTTGACCCTCCAAAGTCAACCGCACTTTGTAAAAACTCTTCAATAGTTGTTAGATATAAACTCAAGCTTTGAATAAGATTTTAAAGGTTAGTATTAGTTGAATTTCAAAATTTTGAGCTTAAAAAGCTTGTTTTCACACCAGGGCAGTTTACTTGAGTAGTTAAGTTTTAGTGTTTAAAGATTCAAGGTTCTTTAGAGTCCAATTTAGTGAATTCAGGTTCATATACATGAACTAAGTAAAAAAATTTGTGTTACTTAGCCTGCATGTGTAGAATAAGTCATTTGCACCACAACAACAGTGTTTAGCTGTTGTTGCTAGTCATTTTCTAAGTAGTCCTCTGAGCATTCATAAATAGATAATAGACTGTAGAATTTAGCATAAGTTTAGAATTCCATCAGCTTAAAACTTTTCATCATTTAGCTTTCAATTTTAAGCATTGCACTAGCTTATTTTTCCTGTCTAAAGTAGCTTATCAGCATATGAGAATTTCAGCTTATTGCAATTTAAATTTTCATTTCTAGTTGATATATTGAAAATCCTTTTACCTAGGTTAGTTCAAGGAACTTAGTTTAGCTTGCTTTCAAAATTTCAGCATCTAAGGTTCAATAATAAGCTTGTTAGCTTATTAGAGAAAAGCTCAAAAACAATTTCAGAAAACCTTGCACTTTTCCATCTTAATTTTCTTTCTAATTTTGTTAACTCTAGGCTAATCTTAGTTTAGAATCCTTTAGCACACATCTTAAGCATCAATAAGCATCTTTTAGTTTCAACTTTCATCAAGTAATAAGCTCTAAATAAGCCAAAAGCCAAAAAGCTTGTCAAATTGCTAGTTACTGTAACAGGAACAAAAGTTCTTATTTTCTAGCTTATTCTGTGGATAAAAGTGCAAAGTGCTTTTGTTAAAGTTGTTAGGAATAAGCTGTTTTATAAGTTTGCAGTTTTAAGTTTTTTCTGAAAAGCACTTTTTAATAAGCCAAAATAAGCTGAAATCGTAGGGTCTAATTTGTAATTCTCTAATAGTTTAGGGTTAACTGTTTTCACTATAGTGTAACTTTCTAGAAGTTAGCCCGCCTACCCTTTAGTTTCCTATTTTACAATATCTACCCTGTCTTTTGTAATAAGTAAAATAGTTTTAATATTTTAGAAAATAGTTTTATTAAAATTAGGGTTTTTAGTTTAATTGAACAAATTAGGGTTCAATTAGCTTTTAAAAATTGGGGCTTTTTGTCCTATTTGATTTCTGCACTATTGTAGCATCTTAAAACCATTTTTCTATATTTTTCCAGTTAAATTTGTATTTTCTAGGAATTAAAATAGATTTAATTGATTTACTTTTTCTTATAAAATTCATAGAAAATAGAAAAAGAGTTAAAAATTTTTGATTCTTTTTGCAATAATTTTCTTTTTAAATCTAGTATTTTTGAAAAATAAAAGAAAAATTTTAGTGTTAATTTTTAGAAAAAGTTTATATTTTGTGATTTTTAGGTATAAAATTTGTTAAAAGTTGTGTTTTAGATTTTAAATTTCAATTTTAGCTCGCGTTTTAACGTTTTGTGCATTTAAATTTCGTGCTAGTTAATTGTTTTTCAATTCAAGCTATTATATTTTGTAGTGTAATCAACAATTCAAAAGTCTTTTATCATTCTTGACTCGAATCCGAATTATTCCTAAATTCTCAATTCACGATTTCGTTGGGACACGACCCGAGGAAAAGTACTTCCCGGATAAAAATATACGAATTGTGTTTTCTTTTGTGAGATTTTTTACCTTATATTTCTCTTGATTGAGGAGTATTTTGGAAAAGAATTCTTACGAGATTAATAATACTATACGTATATAAATTTGACTACACCAAATTTTGGCGCCGCTGCCGGGGATCTCGTGAACGATTTTTGAGGATATTCGTTGAAGTAGAGTTTTGAAGACCCTTCTTTCTTGGAAGTTACTTTGCTATTTTTATAAATAAATAAAAATATACAAAACGTTCATTAATTCGATTCCTATCTAATTAGTAAAAAAAATAAACATATTTGGATACTAGCTATCCATCTTAAACCATTCCAATAAACAACAAAACAAATCGTAAGTTACTTGCGAGGTACGACGGACCTTTAAGTTTACTAACTATAAGGTGAGTTTAAGTAAAAGTGATAGCTACTTGCTAAGAAGTCATTGCGGCTCGCTAAGCTTTTCTGCTCACTTGTGCGTAATCTTGGAGACTTATCGTGAAGCTTGTAATTAACGGTTGCCAAAAATATTTTTCTTTTCTTTCCTCATAAATACTAAAAAAATTGTAAATTTCACCAAAAATAATCTTCTTAATCTCAAATTCTTCTTTCTTTTATTTTCACTAGTGTATGCGCACTCGCTCTTCCTTGGAATACACAATTCCGAGAAGACATAATCGTCGACGTTCTCGACAACAACAAGAGGCAATCCCTATTGTTG
>BQNB010184687.1:0-12286 GCA_026074375.1 Tanacetum coccineum
GTGTTAATTTCCATAAGGGTTTCTCCAAGAAAGTTATCATCCACTTCACTGTCATCACTTGACTCGTCATTTTCAATTCGCGACAAGTGGTCAGCTGCGACATTTTCTATACCTTTTCTATCCTTGATTTCTATGTCAAATTCTTGTAAGAGTAGAATCCAATGAATAAGATGTGGTTTAGCATCTTGTTTCTTGAATAAATGATCAGTGTGAACGATAGCTTTTGATAGAATAATATAAGATCAAAATTTATCGAATTCAAAAACTACAACCATAAGTTCTTTTTCGGTTACGGTGTATTTTTGTTGAGCATGATTAAGAGTTTTACTTGCGAAATAGATCAGGTGAAAGTTTTTACCATCTTTTTAACCTAAGACAGCTCCAACTGCGCAATCACTTGCATCACACATAAGTTTAAACGGGAGATTCCAGTTTGGGCTTACGATCACAAGAGCACATGTGATTTTGTCTTTCAATATTTTAAATGCTTTTTGACATTCATCATCAAATTCAAATAGAGTATCTTTTTCAAGCAGTTTAGTTAGAGGTCGGGTCATTTTTGAAAAATCTTTAATGAAATGTCGGTAAAAACTGGCATGTCCGAGAAAGATTCTAACACCTTTGATATTAGTAGGGGGTGGAAGTTTTGAGATTACGTTGATTTTTGCTTTGTCAACTTCAAGTCCTGCGCTAGACACCTTCTGTCCAAGCATAATTCCTTCTTTGACCATAAAGCGACATTTTTCCCAATTAAGGACAAGATGAGAATCTTTACAAAGCTGGAGCATTTTATCGAGATTGTTTAGGCATTTGTCGAAAGAGTTTCCAAAGACGGAAAAATTGTCCATGAATACTTCGATGGATTCTTCGATCATGTCATGAAAGATTTCCAACATGCATCTTTGGAATGTAGTTGGGGCATTGCATAGCCCGAAAGGCATTCGCCTATAAGCGTATGTTCCGAAGGGACATGTGAATGTTGTGTTTTATTGATCCGTAGGATCGATAGGAATTTGAAAATATCCAGAAAAACCATTGAGGAAACAGAAATATTTATTTCCTGCGAGACTTTCTAACATTTGATCCATAAACGGCAAAAGGAAATGATCTTTTGCGGTTGCTTCATTGAGTTTACGATAATCGATGCATACTTCATAGAATTTGTTAAGGAATCAATATCAAAAAAATCCAGTTAGGTCCTTGTCTTGCAACGTTTGGTTTATTTTTAAGAAAGTTTACATGCAGATTCTCTTCAACTTTTCTGGTTTGAGAATTAAATACCCTGAAAGCTTTGCTATTTACAGAGTACCCCACTAAATACCCTTCTTCAGCCTTCCCATCAAATTTGCCTAAAGGGTCTAGGGTATTTAGGATAGTAACAGGACATCCAAAAGGTCTCATGAAACTTATGCTTGGTGGTCTGCCAATTATAAGTTCATAGGGTGTCTTGTTATGAGGCTTGGTCACTAAAACCCTATTTAGAACATAACAAGCAGTATTAACTGCTTCAACCCAAAATATAGTAGGTAGAAGTGAGTCTGCTAGCATAGTCCTAGCTGCCTCAATCAAAGTCCTGTTCTTTCTCTTAGCAACTCCATTTTGTTGTGGAGTTCTGGCAACACTAAATTCCATTTTTATCCCTTTTGATCCACAAAATTCATTCATTTCCCTGTTTTTGAATTTTGTCCCATTATCACACCTGATTACTTTAACTTTATGGCTTAATTGGTTTTCTATTTCTGTTATAAATATCTTAAGAATCCCACTAGTCTCATCCTTAGAGGCTAAGAAGAAAACCCAGCTAAACCTGCTAAAGTCATCAGTCACTACAAGGCAATATGTCTTATGGTTGATACTCCTAACAGATATTGGACCAAACAAGTCCATATGCAACATCTGTAAGGGTTAGCTGATAGAGCTCATAAGTTTAACCTTACAAGAAGCCTTGTGTTGCTTTCCCTTCTGACAAGCAACACAAGTATGGTCATTGTCAAAAATCTTTGAAGGAAGACCTCTTACAAGGTTTCCCTTCACAAGTTTATTCATTGTTTTAAAATTCACATGACCCAGCCTCCTATGCCATAATTTAGACTCATCAACGTTAAATCTCCAGAAGGAACAACATTCTTTAAATCAAAGCTGTACATATTGCTTTGCTTGGGAACTCTAAGTAGTACTTGGCTTTCATCAAGTAGCTTAAAATCAGGAGACAAAACAAGACATTCAGTTTCAGTGAAAAAAACAATGTTTTTCTTGTCACAAATTTGTAAGACAGAGAAAAGATTAAACTTTAGTTCTTTGACAAAAAACACATCTTCAAAGTCTAACTTATCTGTTCTTATCTTTCTTTTCCTATTATCTTGCCACCTCTAGCACTTCCACCAAAAGCAACAAAACCTCCATCAAGTTCTTGATAGTCAGTAAGGAAGTCTTTGTTCCCTATCATGTGCCTGGAACATCCACTGTCAAATATTCCTTTGTTCTTTAAAGCTTGTTGTTGATTTCCCTACACAAAAGTAAGAGAGTTAGTGTCTCTTGGGGACCCAAGCCACTACTGACTTGAGTCTGCCTTGTGGATCTATATAATTTACTCTTTTTGAGACCCATGATCCACTATTGTCTTTGGAGACATTGTTTAAATCAGTCATTTTAGGTCTCCAAACACAACCTTCTAAGGCCTTAACAACAGTGACCCCATTTCCCTTAACAGCTGATGTTGGTCGTTTTTCAACGCGTTTATATCAAATAAACCCTCTATTATAATATATATATATATATATATAATACATATATAATACGTAAGCTAAGTATCATACAAATTATTCTTAGGAAAGAATAATAAGTAGTCAACACGGGTATCGTTCTCCTCGGTGAGAGGTGAATAGTAAGTTACGGTTATGTCGGGAATCGGGCTTGAATGTCATAAAAGATTTAATTTTGGATTCTATTTCTACTAATGAAAATGCAAAAACACATAAAGACAAGTAAACAATTAAAGCATTTAAAGATTAAGCACGAAAAAAAACATTAACGGGAATTTAAAAAAACGCGACATTTAAGCAAGTAAATTAAATTTTTACCCTAAAAATGCAAATTTAATTTCTAAATGTCCTAAATGATTAAAAATAATTTTAGAAAAAAAATTATATTTTTTTGACTTTTTTTATGAATTAAAACAAATTTAATCTAAAAATATTATTAAAATATTAAACTATTTTATAAAAATCTAAAAAAATCACGAAAAGTACTTTGAACTAATCTAATCCTAAGAAAAATAAAATGGGTTTACCAGCTTATTTGAATAAGCTGGTAATAAGCTATTTAGGGCTGAAAGCTTAGAGCTACAAAAAGGGCTTATAAGAAAACTGGCCCAAGGATCTAACGAAAAAGACCCAAGGGCGCAGTGGTAAGTGTGTGTGTGTGTGTGTGTGTGTAAAGCTAAGGTCGCAGGTTCGAGTCCTGACCCTTAGTTTTTGCACTTATTTTTTTTTAAAACCTTTTTGGAAAAACTTAAAGAACACGTAAAAATAAGCAACTTTAAAAAAAACTTATTACTGAATCTTGGAAATAAGCTAGATAAATGATGAAAAAGGTGACACTTTAGGCTTATTGAAAACCATTTGACTTAGTTAAAACTGTTTGCTTTTATAAGCACTAAAAAGACCAATAAGCTAATATAAGACTAAAAAGCTAAGAACAAATCTACACATAGACCTAATAAGCATAAAGGATTAAAAATAAGTAAATTCATAAGCTGAAAAACCACTAAAAACATATAGACAACAGACATAGAAAAGTCTAAAAGGACTTTATACAAAATTTTAAGCTAGATATTTAAACAAATAAGCACTTCAGAAAAAGCTACTAACCAAAAACAGATGAACCTCTATACCTAAAAGACTTAAATAAGCTAGACTTAAACAAATTAGAACAAGAAATAAGCTAGAAAAACAATTTGAGAAAGACATATATTGCTACTAGCATGTTTAGCTTTTTAGCTTTTATTTGGAATTAAAGACAGATTTGTAACTTAATTTAAAGGCTCAATAAGTAAATTCTAGAGCTAAAACCTAAAAACAAATTGAACTTATAATGTGTTAAGCTTAATCCAATCAAATTAATCCTAAATTAAGCTATGACTTTTCTGAAAATAAGCTGCATAAACAGCCCCCCAAATCCTTAAAATCTCATGACTATTTTTGGCAATAGTATCTTAAAGGCTAAACTAAGCCTAAATTGATTCACTTTGGCACATTATGAGCCAAATTAAGCATTCAAACAACACTTGAAATGCAAATAAAAGGACTTAGCTTAATATTGTAGTTTTAGGAAATTATTAAAATGGCAGCTTTAAGAAACTTATTAAAACAGACTTCAAAGTTAAGAAAACTACAATTAAACTTACTAAAACTAAACTTAAGGCTTAATTTGAGCTTAATCAAGCTATCCTAATAACCAATAGTAGCACAAGCAGTTTTAACTGCTTGTGCCAAACACCCCCTTATTTTCTTAAATACCAAAAACAGATTATAAAAACTTGTAAAACATGAAAACAGATTTAGCATAAGGTTTTTGAAAGACATTTACGCAATAAAATCAGAAAATAAAGCATATAACAATAAGTTAGAACAAAATACATATTTTTGGATTTTTGAGACTGATTTTATCAAAACTAAGAAATACTTAAAATCAATTGATGAAAAGCTTTAAACTAAATCAAATAATCAACATTAAAACTAAATAAGCAATATTAAAGCAGAATAAGCACAATTAAGCAGATTAGTAAGCTGAACAGAATTTAAGCTAAAAATAGTAAAGAGAGAGTACCTTGATCCCAGCTAAACAAGGATCTAAATAGCTTTTTCAAGCTTAGATCTACAAGCTCCAGCTTGTTAGTAACAAGGTGGTAAAGTCCCTATAAGCCCTTCCTTTTTTGGCTTATCATCCATTAGCTCAAAATTATCATACTTAACTAATTGACTTGAAAGTAAACAAACAAGATCAAATAAGCTTTTAGGAGCTTATTTGAGCTTTAAGAAGGATTAAGAAAACATTTTAGCTTAAAAATGCATAAGCAAGAGCTATATTTAAATAACACAAATGACTTAAACTGAAAATTGCTTTTTATTAATAAAAAGAGAATTACATTAAGCTAAATTTCATTACAATAAGCTAAAAAACATTAAGCTACACTACACTACTCTATCCTACACCACTCCTACTCTAGATGCCTTGATCTGTGTGACTTCGCCTTCAATTTATAGTGATGATGTAAACCTTCTAGCCTTTCAAGAGCGTCTAAGCCTTCTAATCTTGGCCCTTGATCTCAACCCATCATAACCTGAACCCTTGATTACTTTCCATGTCTATTCCACCAATCATGACCTCTAGGATTGCCAACGTGGCTTTAGTGAGTGTCAGAGGTGTTAGGGGGCTTCTAGAAGCAAAGGAACGTGTGTGGGTGAATGGTTGATTTTTACCCTGAGTGATTAGTTATGGTGAAATGGGAGGGAAAGAAGAAGGTGAATAGTAACTCATTTTGACCCTGTGTTATTATCATTGACTTTGAGTTTGGGTTATTTGGTTGGGCTTTGACTGGTGTTTGGGCCAGGAATAGATATAGGGATTTATGGATTGTATTTGATTTAGTTAATGGACTATTTAATTTAGGCTTAAGTTGTAATCATTCAATTAATAATGGGCTGACCCGGCCCATGAAATGGGTACGGGTTGGCCCATTAAAAATGAATACGCCTTCGGCTTCGCTTTCTTGCACTCTTCCAATCTCATGCTTGAATTTGTCCATTTTAGTTTTTTTTATCCTTTTTGATATATCTGATTCCTGTACAATACAGATCACAAAATACACACATACAATGCATTTTTATGTATTTTTGGTCATTATTGGTCTTTTTAGCTCAATATTAAGAAATAAATGATATGTGTTTAAGCACATATCAACTAATGATCTATAAAGTTTGGTTACTGCCAGTACTAACTATAACTTACAGTTCTAACAATTACAACTAGTCTATTAATAACATACTTAGTTTATAATTTTTCATCTTCAGTAGCGGGCACTATCTAGAACCACCTTCTTAGAGTACTCTAAACTTCAAAGCTAACAGTACTAAGTTGTTAGGGATAAGTCCTATTTCCCAACAAGATTCCAAGCTCATTCGATTCATTCTCAAACATTTTTAAGAACTTTTCAAAATAATAAGCTCAAATAAGCTCGGTTATAGCTTATTATTGTGCTTATATAGTCTTTGTGTTATTAGAAGCTCTTATTTTCTGATAAGATAAGCTTCTAAATAGCTTATTTGGTTTATGTGAGCTCATATTGCTAAATCAGTCATTCGTGAGCTTATTTGCTTGTTGCTTTAGGATTTAAGTCGTTAAATGCTTATAGATTTTTCTAATCCCTTGTTGCCGTTCTCGTTTGCTTATTAGTGCTCTCTTTATTGTTATTTTTAGTTGCTTAAATTGGTTAAGATTTGGACTCGTTGCGATCTATGTTCAGTGCTTATTCGATTTCAAAATTAGTATTCCAAGTGCTTATTTGTCTAAGTTTTTGTGTGGATTGTGGTAGACTTGGCTTATTCGATTTTAATGAATCAAATAAATCTTAGCTTGTTATGAAATAGAGTGTTTAGCTTATTGATGCTTAGCTAGAGCTTATTTGAATATTAGAGCTTAGTTTTCATTTAGATTTGCTTATTTTGAAGTGCTTCTTCTATTAGCTTATGGAAACTATTTTTGTGGCTTAATCTGAGAGCTTATCCATTTCTAGCTTATTAGATTGCTTATTTTGTGCTTATTAAAAGTGTGTACGTGTTTGGCTAGTGTAGAAATTGGTATTTGGGCCTTGATTGGATCATTGCTAGTTCTAGATTGCGTTTGGTTTGTAGAAAGTGCTATTGGGCCTCGTCTTGGGCCAGTCTCACTACTAGTTGCGTTTGGATTAAAAGCTGAATTGGGCCTCGTTTTGAATTTGGTTTTGGGCCTGGGACTTGCAAATTATGATGTATATGTTTACTGTTAACAGTTGAGTTTTTTTTTGTGTTCAATTTTGGTACCGGTCAACTCATGAGGCGTGGAGCTTAATGGTTTATTTAGCTAGACCGAATTTGATTATTTGCTTTAGCTAAATAAATCGGGTGGTATTCGTTTATTTGTGGCTCTTCAATTAGGTTTCATTTTCTATCCTTTTTCAATTAATTAGTGTAGCTTTAGTATAAAATGTTTTGCTTTGCTTATTTGATCATTATGCTTAGTGAGTAGTTTAATTAGTGCTTGTTAAGTGATTTTGTGAATTGGGAATTAAGTGTGGATTTGAAAAAGGTTTAGTTAATTAATAACATTTGATTATTTAGATTTGTAGTTTGAATGTTTTAAAGGGCAAAATCCAAAAAAATTAGTCAAACTACACATCTAGTAATTAATATATTTTTAAGAGATTTTTGTCAAAATAAGCCAACGTTGTGAGATAATTATCTTTTCTAAGGAAATTAATTCGTTAATAAACCTTAATTCACACTTAATGAACTTTTCACGTCACTTAGCAAGCATTTTCGTCTTATAAATCTTTTAGTTCATTTTAGCTTAATTCTCGTAGTTTAATTATTTAGTATAATTCTAGTATTAATATTAGTATCATTTTTAGCATTAAATATAGTTTTCTAAAAACTAGTCTAATTTCTAAAACAAAAAAATCTTAAAAGATAACCAAGCATTATACTTCAAAAACATTAACATGGATTTCAATTCATCTCTCGCCGTGGAAACGACACTCGGAAGATAGATTATTACTTTTCACCAACCGTAATTTTCTTAATCTAACGGGATAATACATATATATTATACGACACGGTTTGACGTTTTCAAAATGGCGCCTGCTGCCGGGGGAGAGGTGATAAGATTTCTCGTGGTGTTTCAAAGCTTAGTTTCTTGAAGATCCTTTCTTCGGAAAGTTTATTTTTTCCGTAATTATTAAAAATATAAAAATCCAAAAAATATTTTTCTTCTTATTTTATTTTTATTTCCTTTTCTTTTATTAAATATTAAAAAAAATACCAAAAATATTTTTATTTTTATTTTGTATTTTTATCTTTTATAAAAATATATATATTCTTGCCTTTATCCTTTACCCCCTTATTATTTAATTTTTATATTCTCTCTCTCTTTAACGTTATATTTTTATCACATGTCCTTGGGTTTTCGAGGTGCTCAGTGGTGTGGAGGTCTCGTTTTAAAGGGAAAATTGTCGGCGTACTGTGTACAATATGAGTTTCAGAGACGAGTTTGTCAGTAACCCCGATCCCATTTCAAATGATAAAACACCCGATTTTTCCTACCCACCTTTCACAACCCAAACATCTTCGTCTTCGACCAATTTCATATGTTTTAGTGTGGAGATCCTGTTAGAAGTTGGTTACTGCTACGTTGCCCAACGGTTGTGCTTTCTTGTACTTGCAAGTGGTGTGGATATGGTCTTAGAGAAGGATTTTGTTGGTTTTGCGCTTTAAGAGATGGAAATTCATCCATTGATGCTCCTAAACTGAACTCTTTCAATGATCCTCCAAACGTTTTCACCCACCCTCTACAACCCCAGTACGAATCATACTGTGTATAATTATGAGGAACGACGCCTTATTATGGTTTTGATTGTCTACCATTCGGGTACGTTGTCTATGAGCAGGAACCGTGCTACAATCAAAACTTTGGTGATAATTATTATCCACAAAATTCACCGAGTTTTCCACAACAATATCTTTGTTGTGAAAACTTGTAGGGGGGATCCTCATACGAATTTTCAGTGTCAACCGAGGAATCAGAACTTATATGAGTCTATTCGTTGATTTATTTTTTACTTTTCGGTTTTGACCAACCTACACAGACATCCATCGATCATCAACCTCCTAAAGAAATGAGTGTCCGAGAATTGCTACTTCAAGAGAAACTTCATAAAGCTTTACAAGCCGTTTGTGAAAAGTTAAATCAACAAGAGCAGGCAGCTAATGTTAGTACTCATACTCTCGAGCCTTCACGACGTTTAATTTACGATTATGACGATGATGACGAGGAGAGTACTATTCCTTTGAATGAAATTACTTCTCAAATTCCTCCGTCTATTGCAATCACACCCGTCTTACCGACTATGGAGCCCGAGGACTCTCTCATCATGGGGGATGAGAATCTTAGCACTATTCTTGAAAAGGAATCAGACGAAATTAATTAAAGTCTAGTTATTGAGGATTCTTTGTCCAATCCCAGTGAGTCGAGGATACATCTGACAATGACAGTGAGTGTGATTTGCCTTTTTGTGATAATTCTCCCCCTCTTGATGTTTTAGGGGGAAATTTAGTGACTTTCTCTAACCCCCTCTTCGATGCTAATGATGATTTTACCTCTAGTGATGACGAGTCACTTCCTGAGGAGGACGTTCAGGAAGAAGATTTTAAAATTTATTCGAAACCACTCTGTTTTTGAATTTATCAATTTGCAAAGGTCATACTTAAGTATGGAGTTACTCATAGTCTTTCTACTGCATATCATCCACAAACTAGTGGACAAGTAGAGGTTTCAAATCGTGGTTTGAAACGTATCTTAGAAAGGACCGTAGGCGAAAATCGTGCTTCATGGTCCGATAAGTTAGATGATGCTTTATGGGCCTTCCGTACCACATTTAAGACACTCAACGGGTGCACTCCTTATAAGCTTGTGTACGGAAAGGCTTGTCATCTTCCTATCGAACTTGAACACAAGACCTATTGGGCCTTGAAGCATTGCAATTTTGTTCTCAAGTCCGCGGGTGATCACCAAAAAGTTCAAATGAATGAATTAAATGAACTCCCCGATCAAGCATACGAGAACTCTTTAATCTACAAAGAGAAAATGAAGAAGATTCATGATTCTAAGATTAAGAACCGCGTTTTCAACGTTGGAGATCGAGTTCTTCTTTTCAATTCTCGGTTAAAGATTTTCTCGGGCAAGCTCAAAACCCGTTGGACCAGACCGTTCACTGTTACTCAAGTTTTCCCTTATGGTACCGTCGAGTTATCTCAAACCGACGGACCAAACTACAAGGTGAACGGTCATAGACTTAAACATTACTTTGGAGAGAACAAACTTTCCCCATGGACCACTAAATTCGGGAGGCTCGTGACTTGGTTAACAAAAACAAGCGCTTCTCGAGAGGCAACCCGTGTTTCTATCTTTTTTTCTATTTTTCTAATAAGTGTGACATGAGGAGGCTCGCCTCTTCCTTTCTCGTGTTTCGTGGCTTGTGTTTTATGTTCAAGATTGCCCCAGATTATAAAGACTCTCGTGCTCGTGGTTTTGTCCATCGTTCACTCGAGCTTCTATCCTTAGCATGCTTATATATGGGAATCCGATATCCTAGATCTTATTGACTAACGTTTATCTATTAGCATAATTAATAAACGGATTTAGATTTACGTAAAGACCCCTTTGAACATTGAGGACATTGTTTAGTTCTAGTATGGGGGTATCTATCAATTTGATCTTACTTGCATTTGCTTTGTCTTCACGTAACTTTGTTTTGCCACCAAAAATACCAAAAATATGTGATTTTATGCCAAAATTAAAAATTTTTCAAAAATAAAATATGTGTTTTGACATAAATTTTTGACTTTTCGATGGTGAAAATAAGAATAAATTTTTACTTGATCGAGCATGTTGCACTCTAGCTTGCCCCTTAACCTATATAAATTTAAGCTTTTTCTAGTCTTTTATACAAGAAGCTTTAAAACGCGAATTCTAACTTAAAAAAGCCAAGAGTTTGTAAGTTTCCATAATAGACTTTAAATATGCAAAGCTTAATTTTATTAGACTAAGCATTCGCGGATCTTTTTATTAAAGATTATAAATTTGCGAAGAACGAAAAATGATATAGTTGAATATAAGTTAGATGCTAAGCGTGGAGTAGTTGGATCTCTTTAGAGCTCATAGAGGTTAATTATGGCTTTTTGCTCCCATCAGCTTAATAAATGTTATAATTGTTAAATAAATAAAGTTGCTTTGGTTTTTGCGATTCTTAGTTTAGATCCCTTCGTACAGATTCCTTCTGGTGAAAGTAAGGTACACATCGAGGTTTTGTCAGTGTTGTGGGGAAATAGGCTACCGATTCTTGACGGCTCGCTACCGTTGTCTAGGTAGTTAAAAGACCACAGGACTTGAAATTTGGCTATAATAATAATAATAATGTAATAAACCGAAGCCAAAATAAGACTTCTGGATCATGGTCGGCTCGCATACTAATGTGACAGTCGTTTAAAGGGTGGAGGTAATAATAAGAATAATAAATCCGAGACTGATAAAAGTTTACTGAATCATGGTCGACTCGCATACCGATGTGACAGTTTTCAAAAAGGTCGAGGATCTCCTGGTCAAAATAAGACTCCTGGACCATGGTCGGCTCGCATACCGATGTGGCAGTTGTTTAAAGGACCGGGAGGTTTAATGATGTTGCAATAATAATAATAATAATAAAGCCAAATTTTGACTCCGGGGTTATCTAAATAAAGCTTCAGTCTCTGGACTCGTAGTTGAGTTGTTTAGGATAAAATAAAAAGGATAACCCCTAAATCATGCAAAATTAGAACCTTAATGTGGACTTTCTTCTCACCATATCGTCTCTTTAGGAAAGGATTTTAAACTAATTATAGTCTAAACCAGGTTTACTTTATATGAATAAGGCCATAATTTATTTGTCACAAATAAAAATAAAATCTTTAGAGGATTTAGGAAATAAGGGAGCGAAAAGTAGCTATGCGTGCACAATTAGCATCTATGAGTAGTGTTAGCATCTTAACTTGTATATAACAATGATTTCGTTTTTAAGCTTAGTTTGGGGCGGGTGAAAAATCGAGGATGATGAATTTATCTTTTTTGTGTTTCTTGTTCCCTGATTATATAGTTTCAAAAAAAATGGTAATAATAATAAATGTATGCATATATTTAAAAATGGTAAAATGGGGCATTTTAAACTAGTGATTTCTTAATCCCATTAGACGAATACCTAGCTACTTTTCAAGGTAATTAATCTTAAGGAGTTGAAATTTATAGTTTTCTATGTATGAATATGACATTGCGTGATGACACATCAATAGCTTAGTATGGGGGATTTTTGATATGTGTTTAATCACATATCAATTTTCTTTATTAAAACGAGCTTAAATAACAAAAAATGCATGGAAAATACATTGTATATGTCTATTTTGTGAATTATGTTTTGCAGGTAACGGATATCCACAAAAAGACA
>BQNB010184688.1:0-12286 GCA_026074375.1 Tanacetum coccineum
AGCAGGTATATGCACACGAGTCTCAGCTCCATGCACATCAGACACAGCTACAGTTGCAGGGTACTCTTATTCAGACCCAACATCAGGTACATGAGACTCGCTTCTAGATGCAGCAGGCTGAGATGGTAGCGCTTCGAGAGACTGACCGTAGGCGTCAGGAGCAGATGGCAAAGACTCTCTGAGTGATGAGAGATATGAGGCAAGAGACGAGTGACATGCAGGCTGAGTTGTTAGCACATCGAGGGCAGCAGAGAAGAGCTAGACATCCAGGATCAGATGCTAGAGCTCTAGATCACTAGGAGGCTTCTAGGGATGCAGATAGTCACATCTAGTGGTTTACGTCATTTTATTTTGCTAGGTTGTTGTTTAGGCATGTTAAGTATTAGGGGTTCTCCCCGCTAGCATGACCTTAGATCTTTTGGATTGTATTTTGTGTACCAAAAACTATTTCATGTAAAATCTTCTAAGTTATGAAGGAAATAGATATGTTTTGTTATACTATATACCTCTCTTGTGTTGTTGTCTCATCTGTAAATTATTGTATATCTTGTCATGATTATGACCTCACGTTTTATCTCTTGTGATTTAGACGAATCATGGCACCTGCGACAAGACGAGGACCGAATACCACTCCTAACAACACCAACCCAAACAACATGGCTCCAGAATCCGTCCAAGCTATGATTGATCGACCCTTTCTGCGAAACTCCACTAATAGAGATGGAAGCCACAGTTCACACAGGGATAACCGAAGGAACGTGAAAATTGCATGCCCTTGTTTCTACGCTGACTTCATGAAGTGTCAACCTTTAAACTTTAAAGGAAATGAAGGCGTTGTCGGTTTAACCCGGTGGATCGAGAAGATGGAATTAGTTTTCAATATCAATGGTTGTGCTATTAAAAACCAGGTTAAGTTTGCCACCTGCACTCTGTTAGGGGCTGCTTTGACTTGGTGGAATGGTCAGATAAGATCCTTAGGTCCTGATGCATACTCAATGACTTGGGAAGTGCTCAAGAAGAAAATGACGGACAAGTATTGTCCGCAGGGTGAAATCAAGAAACTAGAAATCGAGTTGTGGAACCTAAAGGTAAAAGGGAATGATGTTCCAACATATACTAAACGTTTCTAAGACCTAACCCTCATATGTACCAAGTTTGTTTCTAATGAAACTGAGAAGATTGACAAGTACATCAGTGGACTCCTTGATAATATTTATGGAAGTGTCAAGTCCTCTAGACCCAAGACGTTGGATGAGACCATTGAGTTGGCCAACGACTTTATGGATCAGAAACTCCGCACCTATGCGGAAAGGCAGACTGACAACAAAAGGAAGGCTGATGATTCATCCAGAAACAACCATGGTCACCAACAACAACCCTTCAAAAGGCAGAATGTCGCCAAGGTCTACAATATGGGGACAGGTGAAAAGAAGCCGTATGGGGGATCTTTGCCCAAGTGCACCAAGTGCCATTTTCACCACAATGGCCCGTGTACTCAGAAGTGCCACAAGTGCAATAAGGTAGGGCACTTTACCCGCGACTGCAGGGGTTCAGGCAACACAAATGTTACTAATACTCAGAAGGGCAATGGGGCAAATCCCAAAGGGAACGGTTGTTTTGAATGTGGAGCTCCAGGACACTTCAAAAAGGATTGTCCCAAGTTGAAGAATAAGGATGGGGGAAATGGGAGTGCACAAGGCTGGGTGTATGCAGTTGGGAATGCAGAAAAGAAAGGAAATGCATCGAGGGACCCAGACTCCAATGTCGTCACGGGTACGTTCCTCTTAAACAACCGCTATGCATCTATCTTATTTGACACCGGCGCCGATAGAAGCTTTATATCTTCTGCGTTTAGTTCCCTGATTAACATCGTCCCAACTCCATTAGGAAATAGTTATGATGTCGAATTAGCTAATAGGAAAATAGTCAGGGTAGACACTATTATACGGGGTTGCACCTTAAATTTCTTAAACCATCCGTTCAACATAGATCTAATACCTGCAAAACTGGGTAGTTTCGACGTTATTATCGGCATGGATTGGTTAAGAAGATGTCACGCCGTGATCGTGTGTGATGAGAAACTTGTTCGAATTCCCTATGGGAACGAAACCTTGACTTTTCAAGGTAACGAAAGTAACGACGGGAGAGAATCTCGGTTAACCATTATCTCATGTTCAAAGACTAAAGAGTACATGGCAAAAGGATGTCAGATCTTTTTGGCACAGATATCCGCCAAGAAAGAGGAGGACAAGTCGGAAGGGAAGCAACTTAAGGACCACCAGTCGTCCAAGATTTTCCTGAAGTATTTCCCGAGGACTTGCCGGGTCTTCCTCCGGCTCGACCAGTGGAATTCCAGATCGACTTAATTCCAGGAGCCGTGCCCGTAGCTCGAGCACCGTATCGATTGGCTCAGTCCGAAATGAAAGAGTTATCGGAACAACTACAAGAGCTTTTCGATAAGGGCTTCATAAGGCCTAGTTCCTTGCCTTGGGGAGCCCCGATCTTGTTTGTCAAAAAGAAGGATGGGTCATTCAGGATGTGCATCGATTACAGGGAATTAAATAAGCTGACAGTGAAGAATCATTACCCACTCCCGAGGATCGATGATTTATTTGATCAACTCCAGGGTTCTAGTATTTACTCGAAGATAGATTTGAGATTGGGTTATCACCAGCTTAGAGTACGAGAGCAAGACATTCCAAGGACGGCATTTCGAACTCGATATGGTCATTACGAGTTTCAGGTATGCCATTCGTGCTAACAAACGCACCTGTGGCATTCATGGACCTCATGAACCGAGTGTGCAAGCCCTACTTGGATAAGTTCGTAATTGTCTTCATTGATGATATACTTATTTATTCAAAGGACAAGAAAGAGCACGAAGAACATCTTGAGGCAATTTTGGAATTGCTCAAAAAGCAGAAGTTGTATGCCAAGTTTTCAAAATGTGAATTTTGGATCCCGAAGGTACAATTTCTCGGTCATGTCATTGATAGCAGAGGCATACATGTGGATCCAGCCAAGATAGAATCTATCAAAGATTGGGCATCTCCTAAGACACCGACGGAGATCTGCCAATTTTTAGGTCTTGCTGGTTACTATTAGAGATTTATCGAGGGATTTTTGAAGATTGCTAAATCAATGACTAAGCTCACTCAGAAAGGAGTCAAGTTCGATTGGGGAGAAAAAGAAGAGAACACTTTTTAGTTGATAAAGCAGAAGTTGTGCAGTGCGCCAATTCTGGCATTACCTGAAGGAAGCGAAGACTTTGTGGTCTATTGTGATGCGTCACACAAGGGTTTAGGTGCTGTATGGATGCAGAGAGAGAAGGTGATTGCCTATGCTTCTCAACAACTAGAAAATTCACGAGAAGAACTACACCACTCATGATTTAGAAATTGGATCGGTGGTGTTTGCTCTAAAGATATAGAGGCATTATCTATATGGAACCAAATGCACCGTATTCACCGACCATAAAAGCCTACAACACATTCTTGACCAAAAGGAGCTTAACTTGAGGCAATGCCGTTGGCTTGAATTGCTAAGTGATTATGATTGTGACATCCGTTACCACCCGGGGAAGGCAAATGTAGTAGCCGACGCATTGAGCCGTAAGGAATGAATTGAACCATTGCGGGTTCGAGCCTTAGTTATGACTATTGGCTTGGATCTTCCCAAACAAATACTAAAAGCTCAGATTGAAGCCCTGAAACCAGAGAATCTTGAGAATGAAGACGTAGGTGGTATGATCAGAAAGGATATACCCAAGGAAAAATTAGAACCACGCGCTGATGGAACTTTATGTTTAAACGACAGGAGTTGGTTACCTTGCTATGGCGACTTAAGATCCATGATTATGCGCGAATACCACAAGTCAAAGTATTCTATCCATCCCGGTTTTGAAAAGATGTACCAAGACATGAAAAAGCTATATTGATGGCCCAATATGAAAGCTGACATCGCCACATATGTTAGCAAGTGGATGACAACATCAAATTCTGGGCGACGAGATTTTCTGCTCCTTTTTTATCACGGAATTTCTCGAAAGCATACACTACGACAAGTAATTCTTTTTCCGTTGTAGTGTAATGTACTTGAGCCTCGGTCATGGTTTTGCTTGCATAGTGTATCGGCTGGAAGTGCTTGGTCTTACGTTGCCCTAGGACTGCCCCAACAGCAAAATCACTTGCATCACACATGATTTCAAAGGGCAAGTCCCAATCGGGAGCAACTAGAATTGGAGCCTGGGTTAACTTCATCTTAAGGGTTTCAAATGCTTCGATGCATTCCTTCGAGAAGATAAACGGAGTTTCTTTTTCAAGGAGGTGGGTCATAGGCCGGGCGATTTTGGAAAAATCCTGAATAAATCGTCGGTAGAACCCGGCATGACCGAGAAAACTCCGAATACCCTTCACGGTCGTGGGATGAGGCAATTTTGCAATGACATCAACTTTTGCCTTATCAACCTCAATCCCGGACTTAGAAATCTTATGGCCAAGGACTATGCCTTCCTTGACCATAAAGTGGCACTTTTCCCAATTTAGCACAAGATTGGTGTCTTCACACCTTTGGAGCATTTTGTCTAAATGGGAAAGGCAAGAGGAGAAAGAATCACCGAAAACCGAGAAATCATCCATGAAGACTTCCATGGTTTTCTCAATCATATCGTGAAAGATTGCAACCATACACCTTTGGAACGTGCCCGGTGCATTGCATAACCCAAAAGGCATGCGACGATAGGAAAATATCCCGTAAGGGCAGGTGAAGGTAGTTTTTTCTTGATCAAGTGGGTCAATCGGGATCTGAAAATAGCCGGAGAATCTGTCCAAAAAGCAATAGTACTCATTTCCGGCTAATCTTTCAAGCATCTGATCCATAAATGGTAACGGGAAATGGTCTTTACGAGTTGCATCATTGAGTTTTTGGTAGTCGATGCAAACTCGCCATCCCGTAACCAACCTAGTGGGTATTAACTCATTTTCTTCATTTTTTTACCATGGTTATGCCTCCCTTCTTAGGGACACAATGAACCGGGCTCACCCAGGGACTGTCAAAGATAGGGTAAATTAACCCGGCATCAAGAAGTTTGATAACTTCTTGCTTAATAACCTCATGGATTTTGGGGTTAACCCTTCTCTGATGTTGAACTACGGGTTTGACATCTTCCTCCATCAAAATCTTATGGGTGCAAAACTGTGGATCTATCCCCTTAATATCAGAAATCTTCCAAGCTATGGCATGTTTGTGTGACTTAAGAACCTTGATCAGGGCGGTTTTATCCTCATCTTTCAAGTTTTTAGAGATTATGACGGGTAATTTGTCATCACCTTATAGAAATGCATACTCAAGATGGGATGGTAAGTCTTTGAGTTCTAGGTCGAGAGGATCTTCACATGAAGATTTATTTTTTTCAGGCACATTAATTTCACAAACTGGTAACGGGGAGAGATTTGGGTCACTATTGATCACACTTAACAATTCTTCAAGGTAAACAGTATCTCCCTCAGAATCATAAGGTCCGAAGGGGAAGTGGGATTGCCATTACAAAAAATCACTTCCTCTAAAGGGAGTGAAAGATGGAGAGCAAGAATCGATCATAAGGTCCGAAGGGGAAGTGGGATTGCCATTTTCAGAAATTTCAAGTACTTCTTGAACATATTCTTCATAAGCAATGACAACGGGCTCACCAATTTGGTCATTAGTTTGGACCACCGGAGGTTGGATGTTTTCGGTGCTTGGTTGCACCGTATCCTTTGTCACCTCGGGTTCATTTTCCATCTCCTTAGGAAGAGAAGAAATCGAAGGTGGAATTTGAGGTCCATTATAGGAAACACCACTTCGGGTAGTGATTGCTTTCACATCACCTTTCGGGTTAGCAATGGTGTTGCTAGGAAGAGAACCCGAGCCCGAAGTAGAAGCGGTATTACTATTCACGAATTTGGTGAGCAGGTCCGTTATATTGGTCATTTGGCTTTGCATGTTTTGCATCACCGCATCGTTAGCTTTGACGTAGCTTTCAAAATCAGCCTTTGACACACCATGTGCCTGAGGAGCTGGAGCCTGGTAAGACGGAGCTTGGTAAGCTGGTGGTTGATTAACCGGGGGTCGAAAAATTGGGCTCTGGTTGTAGTTATTCCCCCGATTCTGGTTGTAACGGTTCTGATTATTCCCCTGATTTTGTTGAATGGGAGGAAAACCCGGAGGTCGAACTTGATTTGCAACCATCGGAGGTCGGTAACCGGTATTCCCTTGGTTGTAGTTAACTGCGGCGGCTTGTGACACGTACTCTTGAATATTGTCACGATAAACGTTGCCATCGGTGGCGGGACAATTTCGGTGAGAATGAGCACCACCGCAAGTTACACAACTTTCCTCGACCGCTTTTACGGTAGCGGGAGCTTGGGATTGGTTTTTCTTATCAAGAAGCAATGCTCTAACCATATCTTTAAGTTCAGCAACATCGGATGAAACTGCGGGGGTAGAAGAGCTCGTACTCACTTTTGCAACAATGGCCTTGCTTCGTGATTGACGAACTTTGGACTTGCTCTTGATGATTTTTAGACATTCTTGAGGCATTTTATCCAGAAAGTTACCACCTGCGGCGAAGTTCAATGAATCTTGATCATTCGAGTTCAAGGCATTATAGAATGTATCGAGTTGATGCAATTCTGAAAACCCATGATGCGGGCATGCCCAAAGAAGATCATTGAATCGATCACATGCTTCATAAAACGATTCGTCAAATCTTTATTGAAACCTCGTGATCTCATTATGAAGATTTGTCATCTTGGGGGGAAGAAAAAATTGGTTGATGAATTTTGAAACAAGATCATCCCAAGTTAAAATCGATAGAGGGGGTTCTTTTTCAAGCTAAATCTGGGCTGCCCCCTCGAGGGAAAATGGGAAAAGCATAAGCTTAACCGACGTACTCGGGACGTTTGGGAACTTCATCGTAGAAGTGATCTTGTTGAAATATCGAATGTGAGCATGCGGGTCCTCCTTGTCATGTCCAAAAAATTGTTTATTTTGAACAAGAGTAAGCAAACTATGCTTGAGCTCAAAGTTGTCCGCGGTGATTGCGGGAACAACGATTGCATCCTCGTAACCCTCGGTGGGTGCTTGGAGCATTTCCGCCATAGTACGATTATCGGCCATCGTAACTACGGGAGGATTGGGAGGTTCTTGATTATTATTAGGTTTCTCAAGATCAAATGGTTCAACAAAAGTCGGTGTGACTTGTTGTTGTCGACGTCTACGGGATTGAGAACGAGTGCGCATGCACTAAATGAAGAAAATTTATACTAATTTTTTTTTGGTTTTTCAATAATCTATTCACAATTTATTTTAACGGACAACGAGATAAGACAACTTCAACCAAATAATCGACTTACTTCACGGTAGCTCTCCAAATGAAAAACGCACAAGTGAGCGGAGGAGTAGGAAAGCGCGAAGCTATTAAAATCCTTTCTCCTTTCGGGTCGTAGTTCCTCGGAACAACCCTCCTTATACCCACCTTATAGTTTGTTAATCAAATCGAGGTGAGCCGTACGTCGTAAGCGACACAAATGGCAAGTTTTTGAATCTTTTGTTCGGGAACTTATTGATGGATAATACTTCAATGGAAAGTATTATATGTTGGTGTTCTTTTACCAACTTGGTGAATTTATTTATTATTTCTTTTTATGGAAATTTTTTTTTTGGTTTTTATATGATAATTATACTAATAAAAGAAAATGAAAAATATTTTTGTATTTTTTATATTTTTATAAAGATAGAAGAAATATTCACAAATTCAAACACACCAAAAATTAAATAAGCTAGTATATAAGCCCATAAGCCCATCCATTTCTGGCTTATCTTCCAGTGGCTTATTTTTGGTTTTTTTTAGTATTTTTTAGAAAAAGGCTTAAACCCTTTTAAGTTATGAGAAAACTTAAAGGGTATAAGCAAAGGCAGCTTAAATGTCAGTAACAAGAGCTTATTAAAGCTTTTTAAACTATTCAACTACAATAAAATTGAAACTTAAAAAACAGAATTTTAGAACTTAAAACCACAAATTTTTCATTAATTATGAAAAAGTTACAAGACTTGGAATTTAAAAGACAATAAGAAATAAGTTAACTAAAAAAAAGCAGCAAAGAAAAAAAGATGCCTCCTTTTACCTAAGGGCTTACAAATGGTCCCTATTTAATATCTAACGATCTTATAACTTGGTTCCCTCTGCTGTGCTTCCTTTTGTGAGAGCAAACAAAGGTGTTTTGTTTCAGTAGAGGTTTCCCAAAGTCATCTTAGCCATTAATCTTCTTTGTGCTTCTTTAAAAATCATCATAGTCGTTGGATTAATCATATAATCCTCCAAGTCATGAGGAAATTGAGTCATCAACAACGGCTCTAGAACCATCAAATGTGCAGAATTTCCACCAAGTACAACCCTCAACTCACATTTGGACAAAAGATCATCCTCTAGACCAAGTTATTGGTGACCCATCCAAACCTGTCATGACTCGCCAACGGCTACACACAGATTCTGAGGTATGCATGTATGCATTAACCGTCAGCACTATTGAACCAAAGAATATCAAAGAAGCTATGGCAGATCATAGTTGGATTGAGTCCATGCAAGATGAGTTGAATCAATTTGAGAGACTTCAAGTTTGGGAACTCGTTCCACGACCAGAAGGAAAGAATATTATTGCTCTCAAATGGCTCTGGAAGAATAAGTGTGATGCTGAAAATATTGTGGTTCGAAACAAAACTCGTCTTGTGGCAAAAGGATACAGGCAGGAAGAAGGCATTGATTTTGAAGAGTCATTTGCTCCTGTTGCTCGTCTTGAGGCCGTTCGGATGTTTATTGCTTATGCTGCTCATAAGAATATCACTATCTTTCAAATGGATGTTAAAACGGCTTTTCTCAATGGTCCTTTGAAAGAAGAAGTTTATGTCAGCCAACCTGAAGGGTTTATTGATCCAGAATTCCCAGATCACGTCTACAGGTTGAAAAAAGCTCTATACGGTCTTAAGCAAGCACCTCGTGCATGGTATGACAAATTGTCTTCTTTTCTAATTGAACATGGTTTCACTAAAGGTATTATTGACCCGACTTTATTCACACGACGTCACGGGGGAGACATATTACTTGTTCAAGTTTATGTTGACGACATTATTTTTGGATCAACAAATCCAGATTTTTCAAAACGTTTTGCAAACCTAATGAAAAATAATTTTGAAATGTCAATGATGGGTGAACTAAAGTTCTTTCTTGGACTTCAAGTTCATCAATCTCCCCGTGGCATATTCATAAGTCAGTCACAATACGCGATTGAATTGTTAAAGAAACATGGTCTGGATGAGTGTGTCTCCATGAGCACACCTATGGCAAATGAGAGGCTGGATGCTGATTTACAAGGCACTCCTACTGATCAAACGACTTATCGTCGCATGATAGGAGGGCTTATGTATCTAACAACTAGTCGTCCAGACATTGCTTTTGCTACTTTTGTATGTGCTCGTTATCAAGCACGTCCTATGGTCAAACACCTCAAAGAGGTTAAACGAATCTTTCGGTACCTAAGACAGTCCTATAACATGGGACTATGGTATCCAAAGGATTCCGAATTTGAACTAATTGCATATTCAGATGCGGACCATGCAGGATGTAAAGATGATTGTAAAAGCACATCAGGAGGATTGCAATTTCTAGGTGGAAAGCTCGTAAGTTGGAGTTCGAAGAAACAAGATTGTACTGCGATATATGCTGCTGAGGCTGAATATGTTTCCTTGTTTGCATACTGTGCACAAGTCATTTGGATGCGTACATAACTACTAGACTATGGATAAAAGTACAACCGGATTCTGATGTATTGTGATTCCAAGAGTGCCATTGCTATCTCATGCAAACCAGTCCAGCATTCTAAGATAAAACACATAGACATCCGGTATCATTTTATTAAGGAACATGTTGAGAAGGGTACTGTGGAACTTTACTTTGTCAGGACAGAATACCAACTTGCGGATCTATTTACTAAAGCTCTTCTAAAAGAACGCTTTGAGTATCTAGTTCATCGCATTGGTATGAGACGTATGACTCCAATACAGTTGGAAAGCCTGACAAAGTCATCTTCTTGAAAAGATCATACATCAAAAACATGTAAATACATTTTTCAAAAACAAAAGAAAAAATTGAAAAATACAAAAATTTAAAAAGATTTTTCATATTTAAAAAAATATATATAATAATTTAAAGATCACATAATTAGATTTATGATTCCAAGTTTTTTATAAAAAGCTTTCAATTGAAAATACGAAATCATAATATGAGGGGGAGTAATTGGAAAATCTTCATTCATATATATCATTTCGAAAATAAAATAAAAACAGTAATCTCTCACAAAAATTGAATGTGAAAATGTTATATTTTCAAGGGGGAATTTTGATTTGAACAAAATTTTACTTTGAATTTTTCAATTTCAGACTATGTGATTAACATGAGTTCATTCCAAGGGGAAGTTTTTGATAATGGTGAACAAATTTTGAAATGACTTCATTACTCGAGGGGGAGTTTTTGAAAAAATCAAAATCAAAATTCGGAATGTAAAAATAAAGGGAATGAAAGTGTAATTTCTGAATCTTTTTCGGTTCCTATAAAAGGAAGAAATGATTTTCATTTTAACTTTTCTTTCACCGAGTCTTTTATCGAGTTTGAGAGGAAAATTCCAAAACGATTTGGTTGAGGCTTATAACAGCGATTATTACTTACTTTTTCTCTCAAACGTAAGTTATAATGTTTTTTAGTAAGATATTTTGTGTTTTCACTTATCGATTTCAAACTCGAAAACATTCAAAGTTTTCCGAGTTTATGTCTTACTGAAATCGTGGTAAAAGATCATAATTGAGAATAAATCCAGATATATAAATTCGATGTTAAACTTAAAACTCGGAAAAGATTAATGATTGTCAAGTTTGAGATTATCAAGTTTGCTTTGATTGATTGATGTTTACCGAGTTTACTTTATTGTTTAATACAACTTTAATGGATCGAGTTTGGTTTTTAATTGTTAACAGTCAAATTTTCAAACTTAGTAAAGTCTAAACTCAGTAAAAGTAAGTTAGTCAAACTCGGTAAAGTCGACAAAAAGTCAAAATCAATAACAATGAGCTTTGTGGTTAAATGAATGCTTTTGATGTTGAATGCTCGAATGTCTGTGAAACAAAATGATCAGTTTCTCATGTGTTTTTCAAAACATCTAATGATTGTGTATAAGGAAACAAGTTTTAATGAATTCTAAGCTATGGGTCAAATATGTCTATTCATAATTGTTTAAGTGGTCTAAGTCATGTCCGGTTTTGACCGTTTTCTGCAATGAACAGAACGAGGAGTGAGTGACTTAGTGACCATTCAGTTATTGATTTAGATGTGTTTGTCTACATTGTTTAGGATTCATGACAAAAAGTGAAAGTGGAAAAGTTTTTATAACTTGAATCTGAAAATCCAAGTCTCAATTGTTTAAGTGGTCTAAGTCATGTCAGGTTTCGGCCGTTTTCTGCAATGAACAGAATGAGGAGTGAGTGACTTAGTGACCATTTAGTTGTGGATTTGTGATTGACTGATTCTATGTTATCATTATAAAGAAAGTTTTTGTCAAAAGATTTCTGGAAAAAATTCTTAAAATCTGTGATTGTGACAAAATGATACTCTTTCACAAAAATGGTTTTAAGAAGTTGTATGATTTCTCTTTTATGTTTCACAAAAGAGTCTTGATTCAAAATCAAAAGAGAAATTTTCATCATTCTTGAAAGAGTATCATGTTATAAAAAAATTTTGGTGAGGATATTATAAAAACAGACAGAGAGAGCTAAATCCATATGCGAAAAAGCAAATTAAATGTGTGTTCGAAAAAGAATTGCCAGAACACAAAAAAATGAAAAATCAAAAGAAAAATTCGAATAAAGCGTATGGAATGTGCTAGAAAAAGCAAGAACGAGCACATGAGAAACAAACTGATCAAAAATATGTTCAAAAAGAATTGCCAGAACATATATGTGACAACCATGACTTGAGCAGGTTAGTCAAACCGTTAGTGTTGACTTATGTGTCTGTTGCAAAGTATGGTTTATGTGATTCTATGTGTTTTTATGTGTTTATGAGGTATTGGTAATCGATCTATTGAGCGCGATCATCTCAATGAGATTAAAATGATGGAAAAATTTGTGGAGTTCATTTCGTTCATTTTTAATGACAAGGAAATGATTTTTTTTATAATTGAGCGTTTGCAAGTTAATTGTGTAA
>BQNB010184692.1:0-11363 GCA_026074375.1 Tanacetum coccineum
AGACATACTATCTAGAAAGCTCAAGATTTAAAGACAAAGACTTCCGCAAACTCTGATTTGAAGCTTTCAAGATAATGCAATAGTATGAGCATGTTGGTCAAAGACACAAGATCGCAAGATGGCTTAGCCGATCGCAAAGCATGAAGGAACAAGCTTACAACGAAGACAAAGACCAAGAACACTCGAGCTTAAACGACAAAAGCAATCTCACTGATCTCATGAAGGAGTGTCATCAATGAACTCACTTTGGGGGAGATTGTTAGCCTCAATTTTATTGAGTCAATAAAGGAAGCTCGTTCCCGTGTTCAAGACCTCACTTCGGGGGAGATTGTTAGCCTCAATTTATTGAGTCGAACAAGGAAGTTCGGTCACTTTACGATGGAGCTTCGGTCTTTAATTAGTTAACGTTGTAATAGGATAATATCGGGAATCGGGCTCGATAGTTAATCTAATATTGTATATGTTTTGGGTTTAATCCCAAGCAAAACCCGAGCCCGGGTCCTAGTTAAATATCCCGCGCGTCACTTTTAAGTGTCGGGGTATATAAGGAACTTTTCCACTTAGAAAAGTAAGTTGTTCAAAATATCTAAGAAATATCTTTTCTCTTTTCTATCTAACCTCTCTCTAGTTTCTCTCTATAGAACAACTCTTTCTTTCTCCTTTCTTGTTCTAATTTCGTGATCGATTGCATGTTATGAAGTGTTAATGGGATCCTACATTTCCCGATGTAAGGAGTTACATTGTAGTGCTCACACGTTATAGCTATCACTTAAAGGAGTTATATTAGAGTACTCAGTGTCACACGTAAATGTCGATGTGGATAATTTCAAGAGGTGGTGTACTTCTTATACTTTTGATGTTGGGTATAGAGTACTTATAGATTTAATCTTGCACCGTTCTTCAATCAACAACAGTGCAAGCTTAAGTAACAAATTTGGGGGATTTTACTTCAGTTTCAAGTTTGGTATATTGCGTTTACTTCACCAAGTGGTCACAACAATAGCCGACATAATACGAGGTTGGTAAGTTAGCCAGAGAGTGTAAAGGTTGAGATGCAATCAGCAATTCTCACAGGATATTATTGTGCTATTCCAAGACAAAGATACTTCATTGTCTAAGCAAAATTCTCAAAGTTCTTCAACGACATTCATATACAAGACCTTGATTATACCAAGTTTTCTTGATTCTTCCTTCATCTCCTCTACGGTTTCTGAAGATAAGAGGGCAATGCTTTTTTTGGATTTCAAGATTTATGCTAAAGACAAGAACTTCTCGAGTATATGTGCGTACACAACAATGATGCTTTCGAGAGTTCGCAACCATCATGGGGGAAAATGTGTACATCCGGGACTTAGTTGACTTTGATGTTACCATGTCAACTTCAAGGGGAAGTAGTGTAGACTACTTTACTTAGTATAGTTTATGAAGTATACTGCATACGTAAGAAGAATTGTTGCTGATTTCTCGCATGTACCCCCGGACGAATATTCAGCAAGCCCTAATGACAAGAAGTAGTGGTCGTTGGTGTGGTTTGACTTCTACAAAATTATGCTGTGTTGGTTCAAAAGAATACTTTGGTTTTAGAGAATGAAACTTTTACTATTTATTTTCTAACTTGCAACTTAACTATACATTATATTTACATATTAGGCTAGGAACCGGTATCACTTTTCTTTCGACGACACATCGGCCACGCCTCCGACAAGAGTCAGTGTACTTATTATGATACCGACCCTAAATATACATCCTCCACCCTTTCTTTCGATGTCACATCGGGAACGAACCGACAAATGCCCATGTACTTTATTGCGATGGAGTTTGTACATTAATTAATTTATTGATACTAAGGATTTATAACTTGCATCCTTTTTATTCACCAACTACAATTTTTTTTGAAATATTTTTAATAATAACACATTATTTTTGCAAATAGAAAAATTTCGTTTTAGAAAACCAAAGTATAAGCTTGAACCAAAATTCTTATTTACAAATGATGTTGACTTCATCGATAAAGCTTTTTTTTCTAAATATGTTGATTAGACTTTTAAGAGTATAACTCTAATTTGTAAAAATTAAAGAGAACACGTAATATTAATCATTTTAAGAACTTCGGAGAAGAAAAACCACAAGTTATTTTTATAAGCCTTTAAGTTTTCTAAATAAACCTTGTTTAGCATCCTAATTCATAATTAACACTATCATATCTTATTCTTTGCAATTTAAAACCTCTAATAAAGAGATTCGCAAATACTTAGCCTATATAAAATCCAGCTTGGCATATTTAAAATCTACTTGAGATTAGCACAAGTCTTCATGTACTAATGATTTCAAGTCTAGCATGTTTAAAGTCTACATGAGACTAGCACAAACTATCATCATTAATTGTTAAGGGAGAAAAATGATTAAAAATAAACTACTTAATGGAAAAATGTGAAAAATTCGGGAAAAGTCTAAAATGAAACAAGGTTTACTAGAAAAATAAAAGAAGCAGCTCAGCTTATCGAATAAGCTGTGAAAGTAGCTTATTAGGCTACGGCTTATAATGAAAAAGGAAAATTAAAATGTGTACAAGTATTAAATGTGGAGAGAAGTGGATGGATGAGCTATTGTAGCATATTGGTAAGACGTGTGTATTGTGTGGGAGAGGTCGTGGGTTCGAGTCTGGCTAACACCCTTTTTGCACTTTTTTATTTTATTTTTGAAAATCAAAAGCTATAAGTTGTAGAAGAGGCTTTTTAAAGCACTTTTAATGAAAGAATCTTAAGCTAAAAATCAAAGATAAGCTCTAAAAGAGCTTTTGAAAGTCTGACCACAGAAAGTGGGCTTTTAAGCTCACTTATGCTTGTTTATACTAAATCACTTGCACAAAGCTCAATATAAGCTCACATGCAAATCTAAAAGCTATTCTAGCTAGCTTAAGATGTCTAGTATCTAAATTTGATAAGCTAATTATACTAACAAAACTATAAGTTATCTGAATCTAGTAAACTTAATGGCAAGGTCAGAAATAAGCATTAAAATCTCAAAATCAACTTAAGCTCAAATGCTTAATAAGCTAATATTAAACCTGAGATTTTGGAAACTAGATTACCTACATATAAGCTATGAATCCAGATCATGAAAACAAGTTCTATAAGCTAGAAATACAAATTAAGAAGCTAAGTCTAGACTACTACTGTTTTTGATTTTTTTTTTAGGATTTTTGAAGACTTTTAAAGCTAATTTACCCTAAGAATTAAGCTAAATTATGAAAATAAGACTTAATCTAAACTAAGCTATATGTAGTCTAAAAACTTACTAAGTTTTAAAACCTAAATTTTATTTAAACTACCCTAATTTAGATTCAATAAGTCCAACAGTATTAACTTATTGTTAATACTGCTGGTGCAATTGACAGATTGGTTAAACTAAAAATGCAGGCTAGAAATTAAGCTAGGAATGAAAAAAAAACAAGCTCTAATCTATATTAAGCTATGTGAAATCTATAATCCTACTGAATTTTAGATCCTAAGTCCTACTAATACTAACTTAATTGAGGCTTAAAAAGACAGCAGTAGTAACTGAAGTTACTACTGCTGATGCAATTAACAAAGAGGTAAAACCAAATTCAGGTGTCCTAAAGGGACAACCTGCATTACACACTCTATTTGAGTGTGTTTGAACACAATGCAACCACAAACCAAGCCTTGGATGGCTTGGTTCAAATTTTTCACAAGCAAAATCAAAGGGAAAAATCCCCTAGTGCTAGAACAAGAAAAATAAGCCTTAAAATGATTATGAGTTTAAACTGATAGTACAAACCAACTCATATCTTAATCAAATAAAATAATCAAGCTAACCAAGAAAAATTACCAAGAAGCTTTGACTTTAAGAGGTCAAACTAAGCTGATCCAAACACTCCTATACATAATGACAGATTTCATTTGGGCTTATGAAATTAAAATCCAAATAACAAGACCTTATTACCAGATATTAATTAGCTTATAATAGGCTTAACAAACATAAGTCAACAACTAATTAAGCTAGAATCAAAGTTTTAAAGACTAAGCTAATTATTTTTTTTGGCTTTTTAGTAATTTTTAAGACAAGTAATGAAAATTTAAGAGCTAAGCTACCTAAGCTAAAAATAGATGAAGATTTATAACTAATAAGCACAAAGAGATAATTATAAGCACAAATAAGCAACTAGATTAAGCAAATAAGCAAATCTACACTAATAAGCAATTATTAAGCTATATATTGAAGAACAAAGGAAATTAAATGAGAACTTACTAGAGCTTCAGCTAAACAGAAGCTAAAGGGCTCAAATGAGCTTATCAACAGCTCTGGCTTATCCTAAGATAAGCCAGTAAAGTCCTTGGGATCCCTTCCATTATTGGATCCCCTTCCATAAGCTTAATAAGTCCAATTATCAAGGTAATTAGCTGATTTTATTTATTTAAGTAGATTAATAAGACTGAATTAAGCTCAATCTAAGCTTAGAGACTTAGAGAGCTAATAAGAGCTTATTGAGAGCTTATGAGTCATTAACATGAGAACACTAGAGCTATTTGAGAATTTATAACAATTTTATTAAAAGAAGACTGAATTTCATTTACTAAAAGCTTGTTACATTACTGGAAAGAGATTACAATAGGAATTTAAAGAAAATACATGAAAATTTCATAAGCTAAACTAAATTAAGCTAAAAAATTACAAGAAAAGAAGATGCTCATGTGTGTGTGAGTGAGGGCCTTTTATAGCTGCTGAGAGAACCTTCTAGGGGCCTGAGTTAGTTAGACGCTCCTGCTAATCTCATCCGTACATTCCTCTAATCATTGGAGAATCAATTATGGCCCTTGGATCATGTGATCACTCACACGGATTGCCAAGCTGGCAATCCATTGATGTGACATTTGTGCTTGATCTCTGAGTGATAGTAGAGTAAAATCCCTCTTCTCTTGTGCTTTCTTTACATCCACGTGGCATTCCCTTGCTAAGTGAACCAATAAGAGCTCATGAAATGACTATAAAACCCTGCCATCTTGTACTAGAGCTCTTGAATTGTCGTTTTCACCCTTTGATTTTGAGAAGCCCTTTGATATGAGGAGAGGGCATGTTTGGGACGATGATGAACAGTAATAACTTGATTTCGCGCCTATTTTTAACTGAACGGGTAAAAAGGGGGAAATGAGTTTGGGTATTGGCAGGTTTGGCCCTTGTCTTTGTTATGATTTTGCAATATAAATCAAAGGGGTGTAAAGGTTTAAAAATGACATAATCAGTCCTTGGAGTTTTATATAAAAGGGTTATGGGCTTAGGATCCGGGTGAGGTTTTTAGGGATTATAGGCCCATTTAGACTTCAAGGACCATTTGTGTAATCTTTGAAAACTTGAGGGACTAATATTGTAACTTTGGGGTCTTTGTCTTCTAGTGTTGACTTTGACTGTTTGACTTGAATTGACCAAGGTTTGACCATTGGCTTTGGCTTGATTTCCCGGCTTCTTTTGTGCTCTTCCGTTTCCCGTGTCCGTGTTTGCCCATTTTTGACAGTTTTCTTGTGATTTCTGCTTTATCCATACCTGCATACACAAAACACAAAAACACACATATCTTTGCCATTTTAACTGTATTTTTGATCATTTAGGGTCATTTTTGGTGTTGACGGATATGTGTATTTTACACCTATCAAAATTCCCCAAACTAAACGATTGCGTGTCCTCACGTAATATTACATGCCTTATAACCAAATACCTCGAAACCTCCCCAAACTAATCCTTTAAGAAGTAGTAAAGTCTTTGCGGGGAAAGATTCTAAGTCACAAGTTATAAAACACCCGTTTTCCCATTTTCAAAACTTTTATTATTTATTATTTTTTTTTTTTTATTTTTATGATTTTTCATAATAATTAACTACCTAACTACAACTTATTCTTGTGTGACATAATGTATTGTTTTCATTACCTTGTGGTAATTTTTAGGATCATAGAACAAAAAGCACTTGAAAAGTGTCCAAATGGATAAATTCATCGTCCCCGACTTTTACCTCTCCATGCCAAGCTTAAAAACAAGATCATTGTAAAATACAAGCTATGATGCTAACACTACTCATAAGAGCAAATTGTGTACTTACTTTTCCTCTCTTATTCCCTATTTTTGTATCTCAAGATTTTACTAAAGTCATATACCCGAAGGCTTCTTTAAGACTTTTATTTCGATACTTATTAATTCAAAAATAAAGCGTAATAGTTAAGAATGCAATAATTAGCTCTTAGCCCTTTTCAAAAGATCAAATGTCATCAAGATTAAAGTCCACATCAATGCAACCAAAATTTAGCTTTTATTAGGTTACTTAAGCAAGGCACTATTCATGTCATATACCCTAAGGCTCTTTAAGACATGAATAGACCAATCTTATTTGTACCATATACCCTTAGGCTCTTTAAGGTATAAAATAAGACAAAAAAATAAGCAACATTATTAAACCTCAGTCCTTTAGAAAGCTACAACATCGGCCACGCCTCCGACAAGATGTAGCAAACATATTTCGACCTCGGTAACTTCCTCGACCTTTTAGAAGGCTGTAACATCGGTTGTGAGCCGGCAAGATGCAGCAAACTTTTATCAGTCTTGGATTATTATTGAATTCTACTTATCCCATATACCCTAAGGCTCTTTAAGGAATAAGCAAAATATTTATTAATGTGATACATATAGTATGCCAAATTAAGTATTCCTGATGTGTACTCATCCTAATCACAAAGGAACTAAAGAAAACTTCTATTAACTAATTATTAACCAAAAAACCGCACAACTCTATTTATTAAACAATTATATATAAAGGTGAAACAAGCTAATGGGAGAAAAAGCCACAATTAACACTTATGAGCTTGAAAGAAAACCAACTATTCTACGTTTAATGTCATGACTTATAAATAACACTATCATTTCTCGTTCTTCGCAATTTAAAATCTCTAATAAAGAGATTCGCGAATGCTTAGCCATATAAATTCCAACTCGGCATATTTAAAATCTACATGAGATTAGCACAAGTCTTCATTTACGTTAATAACAAATCAAGTCTAGCATGTTTAAAATCTACTTGAGACTAGCACAAACTATCATCGTTAATTGTTAAGGAAAAAGCTAAGGTTTAAAACCGATCGGGTCAAAATTTATTTCTCGTTCTCACCTTTATTTATGCCAAAACACTTCTTACATTATTTTTTATTTACAACATTTTTCACTTCTTTTTTTTATGCATAAAAATTTAAATTTTTTGCTATTTTTCATATAAATCACATATTTTTGGTGGAAAAACGGGTTACGTGAGAACAACGGCTGCAGGTATAATCAAAATCGAAGATCCCCCCCATACTAGAACTACACATTGTCCTCAATGTGATATTAATACCCCCATACTAATTTCAAGGCATAATTCAAGTATTAAAGATTAATCGATAAGATTAGGATATGGGATTCCCTAAATGAAGCTGAGGATATGAAGTTCGAATAGATGGACAAAACCATAAGCACGAGAGTCTTCAAAATCCGGGTAATCCTGGATAAAACAACACAAACCAACAAAACACGAAATACGAGAAAGGAAAGGCAAGCCCCCTCACATTAGTTGTTAGAAAATAGATAAGAAGATAGAAATGCTTGTTTTTGTTAACCGAGTCACGAGCTTGACTCGACCCCGAATTAATTTATCCTTGGGGAAGCAAATGGAAAAGAAAATCTCAATCGGGCTTTCACTAATGTTTGGGTAAACATTAAAGCACATGAAAGTTCCATCCCGATGAGATGCCACCGGCTCTAAGTGGAGATGCCAGGATCAAAGATCGTATCTTCACTCCCGGTGGAGCAAGATAAAGGAGAAACCTCGGGATAGGTAACAAATGGGAGAAAAGTACGGATGGTAAATGTGAAGGAATCGTCCTCTTCAACATTTAGAAAAACAACATTTTCACCTTCCCCCGGGTCAAAAGGTTCATCATTATTAAGCACATCAAAATTGTTCATCACGGGAGCATCGGGCTTAAAATATAAGCAAATCTCAACATCCGGTGGTTCCGGAGGGGGACGAGGAAATGACGGATCGAAATGAAATGATCCAAACTCGGGAGGCTCCAAAAGAGGGTTATTTGAATTATCAATGCTAATCAACCCCTCCTGATCGGGCTCAATCTCATAAAGAAATGAATCATACTCGGGAAGAGAGTAATTAGCATGAGTAGTGGTACTGCCACTTCTCGTCTCTTCCGTATGATCGCTAGAAGTCTCGAATTCGCGTAAAGAATTATCCAAATGAGAAAGAGAAGTATCGGACTCCTCTAAGAACGAATCACTATCCGTGACGGGAATAGGATTGTCTTTCAAAGATTCGATATTAGAAATAAGACGACTTATTTTCAACAAAAGCTAACGTAATCGATATCCTCAAAATCATCGTTATCACTCGAAGTATCATCATTTGGATCAAAATCGCTTTAACAATTGAGTTCACACATTGTGAATATGACTTAAAATGAATTTAATTATTTAGAAAATATTTAAATATAATTTATTATTGAATTTATTTAAAAGTAAATATATTATTTTTCTATTAATTAATATAAATATATGATTATTTTGTGGATAAGTATTGCTCGATGTGAATTGGAGCAATATGACAAGTTCACTCGCGAACTCCTCGATAATAGGGTGATCTAGTGAAGAAATTGAACAATCGAAGTATCACACGGTTAATCAAAGATACCACAGATCAATTTCAACAATAACAATAATAACGATTATTATCACAAGTAGCACATCACTTCGTATCGTCGAAAATACCCTCGAACTCACTTGGGATTGGGACAAGGTTCTCAATACTAGGAGTAGTGTCAAGATGCTCGTCCCTCATACTTAGAGAGTTATCGTGCTCCTCGATCGGTAAGTGGGGTGTGATTGCTTTAGATGTAGAATATCGAGCAATAAAATCGACTAAAGGAATATAATCATCCTCGTTCGACAAAAGGATAGAAAGCATGTAATGACGGCAGCAGAATACTGTTCTTCATTATAAGCTTGCTCCTTTTTTGGAACTTCGCTGCCCCATTCATTAGAATCTTGCTTAAGTTTTCGAATTCTAATCTCATAATCTCTCTTGTATTCTTCATTAATCTTCTCGCCTCGACATCTTTTATAACCCAAATCATTCATGATTTCTTTAATTTTGTAATCAACCAATTGCTGCTCATGCCTCATTTCCTCGATACTCATATTCCTCTTAGCCGTTTTGTTCTTGATCCGCGAGTTCGCTTTTTTTTAATTCCTTTAACATTCTTTGATCTCGTTTTAATTCTTCAAGCTCTTTAAGAATTTATCAAAGGGCTTCTTGACAATCGCGAAGTCTGCGGGGGTTGTGGGGGTCAAACCGGAATAATCATAACTCAGGATTAGTTTCATAGTAAGTATCATTGATCGATTCTGACATTGATTAATCATATAGGACCCCCGCAATAAGCACAACAAAGATATTGTTGAGAAAAACTCGGTGAATTTTATGGATAATAATTATCACTAAAGTTTTGATTATAACACGGTTCCGGCTCATAAACAAACAGGACTCGTGGTGAACAATCATAACCATAACGAGCATTATTTCCACATAACTCACATAAGTAAGTCTCAAACTGGGGTTGTGGAGGTTGGTTGAAAACACTTGGAGAAACATTGAAAGAATGAGGTTTGGAATCATATATGAATGAATTCTCATCTTCATAATTGCATGTAGGATAAACAAATTTGCAAAATCTATGGAGCTCATTAATGGTTTAATGCTGTATCTGGATTAGAGATAATCGGAACTTTGGTGACCAATTATAACCGAATGAGCCACCTTCCCACAAAACTTCAATGCATTGTGACGAAAAAATTCCATCTAATGAAACACCGCACTCGTACAACAATTTTTGTAAATAAGTGAGGTCCTTGCGAAGAACTTTTCAACCGAGGTCATGAATGATAATGAATGAGGCTCACGGAGCCATTAACAACGTTGGTATTATCATCGGATGGAATAAGATTAAAAGTTTTATTGGTTATCATCTTCTTATCAGTTAAACATTGAGTCTTGAGAAAGAGAAATGTGCATGAAAGTTATGAGTAGGGTTGTTTTTATAATATAAGAATCTTTTAATGTAAATTTTACAAGGGAATTGATTTGCAGACTCATTTTTTTATTGGGACACTCTTCTCTGTGCATTACATGCTTGTATAGTGTGCTTTAACTGCTTGTACAGTGAGTGTCCCAATCAAAAATTTGAGTGTACAAATCACTAGTCATTTTAGAAGGCTTTGCGAATTACATCAAGTAATTTGTGAAGTCATGGAGGGCAATCTCAAATGGGGTTAGTTATTAAGACCCCTCCAAAAGTGATGCAAATACCCTTCCCCCCTAATTTTTTTTATTTTTATAATTTTGTTTGTATTATAAAACTTTGAAATAAAAAAACGAAACTGAAAATATAAGGTTTGATAGGTCAAAAACAGTAAAACATGAAAAATACGGAGCAGGAAGGTCTTATCCTGTTAATAAAATAGGTAAAACTGCCAGAAAAAATACGAAACAGAAGTTATAAAGTTTTTTAAATCAAAAACTAAAAAATGTGAAAAATACGAAACGAAAAAACATAAAAAAACTGTCTTATCTTGTCAACACAACGAGTATTAAGGGGGATAGTGGTAGCGGGGGTAACAATAACATGACCCATCTCAAATATAGGATGAGGGCCTGGTATGTGTTTAATTACACATACCTTTTACCTTTAAAAACAAGTTAAAATAACCAAAAACGGACTTAAAATGCCAAATATATGCTTGTTTTGCTAATTGTGTTGTGCAGGAACGGATATCTAAGAAAAGGACGAAAAACGAAGCCAAAACGACAAAACCGGACACGGAATGGAAAAGCGTGGAAAAAGTCAAAGTCAAGTCCAAGCCCAAGTTTGAAAAAGTCAACCCCGACAAACCCGAAGCCAAAAGTCAAGAAAAACAAGTTTAGGGACTAAACTTGTAAATCCCTAAACTTGTTTTGAAAGAAGAAAAGAAGGAAATAAAGAGAAGGGCCAAATCTGCCAAATTGGCAAAGAAATACCACAAGGGTTAAATCTGCCAACATTTCAAAGGCTTTCATCACAAGGACCTTGGGTGCAACAACCAATATAACCCTTGGGGGGTTAATTTGCCAAGTCCCCAAACTTGTATAACACCAAGGACGAAAATTGCAACATCCCTTATAACCTTGAGGGACCAAAAGTGGCAAATCCCAAACCCACACCCTGTCACCCCAAACCTTTTTATAACTCTCTTTCCCGCCCTTTTCAAACCCCAACACA
>BQNB010184693.1:0-12286 GCA_026074375.1 Tanacetum coccineum
AAGTATTCTTGGTATTCATGTAGAAACCTATGATTTTCTTTTAAAGCAAGTTCATCTCATCTTCATTATCTAAAACACCATATTTGAAACTGTGCCTATTTGTTTCCTTTGTTCTTAATCTTTCACGTCATTGTTAGTGCAATCGATTTACTAATCTAAATTATCTCTTTCATTAAACTTGTGTTTGGTTGAACTATTTAGAACATGTTCTGGTATAAATGTTTTTATTTCTTATATTTTTATGTTTGAATTCTTGAATGCTTGCTTGTAAACTGAATCCTTTATGCTTTTGGTCGGTTTTTATGCAACTCATGCTTCTTGATTGTCATTCCCCTCTAGAATTAGGAGCGTTTTGAATAGTAGAAAATCATAGGATCTAAGCGTTGGATCTTTTTCATAAGCCTTTTGCATCATCAAGAAAATCTATTTAATCACTATCTCAAGCGAAAAATAGGTTTAGAAATCATTTGGAAAATTTTTAGAATTTTAAGATTTGAGGAACCTTGTCTGCAGGGGCCAGTTCTATCTGCAGCAAAGCCGGTTCCATTAAGCAGATGGTACCGTTCATGCCGGTTCTACAGTAGGCATTTTTGCGGTTTGAGGTAGTTAACTTTTGCATTCAAAACTTTAATTAGGTTATTTATACTTGTAGTAAGGTTGCCCAATAGTTAGTTTTGACTTATCTAGCTTTTAAGTCCTTCTAAAACTCATAAAATCATCCAATATTTTTCGAACATGTATTATGACATTTTAAGCTATTTGCAACATATGTCCTCCTCTTCGCTTAGCTTAAAAGTATTCCTATTTTTGTGTCTATTTACGAACGTATTTTGATTGCATATATGTCTATCTATATGTCTACTTGTTAACTCTTTAATGTGATAATACTTGAATAAGTTTCATTCATATTTGTTGGTATAAATGTTTGAACTATCATGTTGCAAAATGATATTCCTTCTTTTATCTTGCATTAGACTTAAAACTAACCCATTTGGATTTGTGTAGGTCAATAAAGATTGATATCTTTATCAAGTTAATTTGTGATCTTATCATACTTTAATTATCATCTTTCATTACATGTTCATTCATACATAATCATCGTCACCATTTTACTTATTAGCATTCATTGTTAGTTGCTTGCATTGTCAACACCATCTTCCACCACCCTTTTCACCACTCACGTTTAACACCTCATATGCTTCATCATAAAACTAGGTAAAGTTTAGTAAAAAGATTCCTTACCTCTATCAATCTTAATTCATCCATCGAGTCACTATTACAAAAAGATTCACCGTGAAACCTTCCACCATAACCACAACCCGACACTCATAAGCATCTTTTGTCAAAACTCAAGTGAATTTCGTAAAGAAATGCGTCTCATTCCCAAACACATCCTTACAAATTTTAACAACCTCACCACCAAAACCAACCACGATGATGCAAGTAGAAGGATTATATTTCTTTTTAGATTATCTTACCTCTAGTTTACTTTTCTAGGAGTTTCATTTGGAAAATCATATTGCATTCTAGTTTTAGAATCATATTGCATCATATATACATCTTATTATATGACTTCCTCGAAAGACGAAGTATATATTGCACTAATTTCTTTTTGTAGGTTCAAAATATACACTTTAGTGTGTATCGCATTCTTGGCTACGGACAAAATTTTCATTTTTTCATATCATTTTCTTTTTAGGTTCACTCATATACACGGTGGGGCATATTGCATACTTGTCTCCGGACGAAGTTTGCAATTATTAATTTTATTTTATAGGTTCAAGCATATACACTTTGTGGCATATGGCATACTCATCCAAGGATGAAGTTTGCAACATTTATTTTTCTCTTTTTGTAGGTTCATTTTGATGCCCTCAAGCAAGGGGGAGCATTCGTCAAGAAATCATATTGGGTCGTCTATACACTTTTTGTATATGACATACTTGTCTATGGACAAAAGCTATTATTGCACTAATTTTTTTGTAGGATCATACTTGATGCCCTCGAGCAAGGGGGGCTTCCGTTGAGCATTTATAGCATGCATCTTATATATACTTTGTTGTATATATTTTACTCGTTTAAGGACGAATCTAGTCCTACACTAATTTTTGTTTGTAGTTTTTTAAGCATATCTTGACGCCTTGAACAAGGGGGAGCATGCACGCATCCATCATTATTTTTACTCTTCGTCAATCTTTTGCGTTTCGACTAAAAGGAAGATGTCATTTTCTGCATCATATAGTTCCCATATTTTTATGTTGCATGATACGAACCTTTTTGTAGGTTAAGCCTTCAAATTTGATCAATAGATCCGCAATAAACCAAGGACAATTGCCTCGAGGATGAAACAACACAAGGGGTTAGAGTAGACCATTTAACTTCACTAGGATGATGTATGCTCGCCTCTTCGGGGAGAAATGAAGTTAAACTCCAAGGACACGCCCTTTTTGTTTCGATAAAAGGGGGAGAAGAGTGTAAACGAAGAAGGTAATGTAAAGGTAGTACGCGGATACATGTAACTTTACATTTTACGAAATACTACGTTTATAAGTTTGTTTGTCATCATCAAAAAGGGGGAGATTGTTAGTGCAAATATTACGATATTTAATCTACGCAGTCTCGTTTGTTTTGTTGATGACAAACACGTAACTTGTAATACATAACATAAAATGTACAAGTTACTCGTAATCGTATTTCGTCTCTACACACATCAACATCTCTCCATGTCTTGATTGCTCGTATGTTACAACACAGGTTCGTACATGTTTGTTGTGTTTCATTATGATCAAACCTCATTTCACTTTTTGCATTTAGAAGTATTTTTATACAAACATTTTAGCAAGTATAAAATAGTTAACTTGCACACTTTAGTTTATAAAATATACAAAGTTAACTAATTAAAAATAAAATAGAAAATGGTTTTTACATCATGCATTACATCATCTAAGTCTTGAAAAATCTCTCAAAGATTACAAAAGATTTTGTGTATCTGATGAACAGTAGCCGATTCCATTGGAGCGTTGCTGGTTCCCTTTGATTTACAAAGCCGGTTCCATTGGTAAACAGTAGCCAGTTCCATTCAACTTTTGCCTGTAAATAGAAGGATTTTTTCAATCAGTTTTTCATCACTTCTGACACATATTTTCAACCATTTTCACTCATTTAGATCTGTAATAATGCATCCATAAACACCATGATCATAATGCTTCTAACTTGTATTTTTGTTGTAAGCATACTTCCAAGATGATCCTCTAAAGCAAGCTTTGAAGATCTTGCCATTTCCATCCATCACCAAGCATATACATAAGGCTAAAGATCTCATGTTATTCATCCATTTGAAGACTTCCCATCAATGCAAGCTCATTTAGATAATCATTTATTCATTGCATTCATCAATCAAACACCTTGTAATATGTAGTGGTTAGATAGGCTATTTCAAGCGAGTTAGAATATAGGTTTTATTGTTGTGTTAAAAGGGATGTTAGGTTGGTTCTACCTTGATCTAGAACTCAGTATTTAGCTTTGTACTGGATAAAGGGTAAGCGACGATGGGTTGGTTCTACCAGTGTTAGGACTCGGTATTTAGTTTAGTACCAGATAAAGTGTGATAACATCAAATAAGGACATATTATTCGTATCATTTTTCCCTAGTTTTCTAACCCATTTGATGTAATTATTACATGAATTGGTACTTAATCGTTTATATTTAGTTTTGCAGTAATTACGGAGCATTTGGTGAAGATTTCGCTCAAAGGCACGCAATTTAGACCTTAAACGAAGACATTTTAAGATTCTGTATCTGACAACCAATACGCCGTATCCAATAAGGAAGATATTGCGTATCCGTGCCTGGACTTCACCAAATTACCACAAAGAATGAAGATCAATACGCCGTATTTAGAAGAACCTTATACGCCGTATCCAAGATACTGTAGAAGAATATTCTGAAGGCAATAGAAGATATCAAACGTGATCCCTACTCCAAGAAATCTCCTATATGCCGTATCGAAGGAGCTCGATACGGCGTATCGACCCTATTCCAGCAGCTTATAAATAGAAGACCGAAACTCAGATTTTGGGTGTGCTTAACCATATTTTCGAAACCCTAATACCAGAAGTCGATTTTCAGATGCCAATAACAGCAAGAAGGTATAGCAAAGTGCCGCATTCAATATGAATCAACTTGTAATTCGTATACGTTAAGTATGCGTTCGTCTTTGAGTATCATTCATTTAACTCGGTTAGGTTACTTATACGTTTAACTATTCATCTTGTACTCTTTACAATGTTTAACGGCTAACACCGTTAGGTGTTAGCCATGTTTATGAAAGTTTAATTATTTGGTTTAAAAGATTGTTGATCTATTTAATTTATCATTGATCGTTTGTTATGTTTATCACATGATGCTTGTTTATGTGCTTTGTTATGCGTACCTTCCATTCAACTGGGTCGAAAATAGTCTTAGACTTAGATACCAGGGGAGCTCTCCATATAGTTATTAGTGTAAATGCTGGAACAATAGTGACATATTCCGACCAACCTTCTACCTTAGGTTTGACATGGATTAACTAAGTAAGGTGACCATAGTTAAGACTAATTCCAACAGGTAAAGGCTCATTGTCAGCACTACCAAGTCATTGATAGCCGTTTAGCAGTAAGTGAGTAAAGTCGCCATGCGCTAGGGTTTAAGTGAGAGTACCTTCACACTCACCTAAGATAGATTATAACTTACACAGGTGAACTTTATGCGAATGCGTATAACGTAACAGGCTATGCGTGTCTAGGTTCTAGGAAGAAGTAACGCCTAGATCTTAAGAATGAGATACCACCTCAAGATAAATAGGTCATTGCACAATCAAGCTAAACCAACATTAAACCGGATTAACATGGTTAACATAGTTTTCTATCATAAGGCTAGACCGATTTTCTTGCTTTTGTTTATTGTCTTTTGTGTATTAGTGCGTAGAGAATAGGTTAAGTCACCACTACACCTCGTGTTAGTCTCTCAGGCTAAACCCCTCTTTAAACCGTTAGAATTAGGAGTAGGTTTAACTTAAAATGGACTAACATAGATAACTAAAATACTAATAGAATTAGGAATATTCTCGCTATCAGTGATCGACACCCTGCTTACTACGAAACTCACATCGATCGGGTACACTGCCCGTTAGAGTGTTGTTTTCTAGGTTAGTCGGCATAAAATAAATAGTAAAACTTGATACCTGAAAAGAACCTACACGACACAACGCATCAAGTTTTTGGCGTCGCTGCTGGGGAGTGAGATTTAATTCTTGTTTTATTAGTGTTTCTCGTTTTAGAGTAGATTAGTTTTATTTGCCTTTTGTTTATATGTTTTCGCGTCTTTTTGTGTCTTGTGTATTATTCAGCTAGGTCAAGATGGATGAGTCCGATTTGACCATGAAGCAATACATTGATCTTCTAGCAGAAAAAGCTAGAAGACGTGGAGGGGCGTTTGATTTGCGAACTGCTACATACATAACTATGGATTGCGAAGACCCTGATTCTTTTACAGATTATGAAGCAGATTTTCCAGCCATCGTCTACGATGATGCATCGACATCATCTCGTAATGTTTCCTCCAAACCCACTGTAAGTATTTACAATGCGATTCAAAGTGATATTAATTTTAGCATATCATTTTCCGATTCTGAGGACAAAGATTATGTTGCTCAATATGATGGGGATTCATTCAATTACAAAATAATTCCCGTTAGTACTTTAAAACCGGAGCCGGTAGATGATTGTGTTAAAACTAATAATGATTCAAGTTCTGAAAACATCAATGTCAAGCCAACATAAAGTGTTACATGCATAAGCAAGGAAATAACTCCCGTCAAGCTTGACATAAGCTTAGAAACTAATCACGTAGACGATCCTAAACCATTTGAGAAAAATAAATTTATTTTGATCGTCAAAGTGGTTAGTAGAATGAGTTTCCTCGAAGGGGTGCCCTTAATTCTCTTAATTATGAATCTTTATGTGTCGTTTGGCATTCCCTTCAACCCTAAGTGGTATTATAAGGATGGTGCTTGTTCAAGATGTTGCGGAGGCCAAGGTACGTTTTTCTTAAACTTTGCTTGAACTGGGAAAAATTGGTCTCCATGATTAAATACGGCGTATTAGGCAAAACCTATATGCCGTATTAACTATTTTTCAAATTCTAAAACATTTACAAGCTTTTTGTCCAATACGGCGTATTGGACAAACCCCGATACGGCGTATCCAATACCAATGGATACGGCGTATTGAACCCAACTGGACGTTATCCAGTCCTTTTTATTTTTCTGCATTAAACATTATTGCCAGGTGTCTCAATACGGCGTATGCATACCAAGATACGGAGTATTAAACCCCTGACTCGTATTAAACTTTTTACAGGTTTTACTTTATACGGCGTATCCAGGTTTAAGGATATGGCGTATTGGAGCCCTGTACATTTTTTTTAATTTATTTTTTCCTAACCAAACGAAACACGGAAGTAGGATTGCATTTTGGTTTTCTTATTTCTACAGGACCTTCTTAGAATACAAAAGAAACTTTTGGTTGAGTTCGAAGAAGCTGGATGTTGGTCGAATTCTTTGGAGCTTTGAAGTAATTCGAGGCGGCTGTCCAACACACTTTTGCTCGCAAACGCAAAAAGAAAGATCCGAGCAAATCTCAAGGTAGTTTCCCATTTTAATTCTTTTTATTTCTGTACTTTAATGCCTACATACAACGAGGTCGTTGTATAATTCAAGTGGGGAGGAGAATTAGAACGCTTACTTGTCCTTAGATTTTTCACACTAAAATGCTAAAAAATGGTCAAATTTAAAAATTTCCGAGCATAATTGTGTGAAACTACTAGTTACATAACCCGCACAAACAACCCTTAATTCCAACTATGAGATTTAGCCTATTTCGTTTCCCCTGATTTACCCTAAATTCCACAAAAATATGAGTGTGAGGGTGATGTAGTAAACTTTAGAACTTGGCTTGGTATATCTATTCGAGACCACAATGATAAGTACTATGGATTTAGATGGAGTAACCTTTCTAACTTGGTAAATTTTTAGGATTACACCCAAATAGCCTTTATTTGTTCGTTATATTAATTAACCACATCGGTTAATAAACCCCCGTGTAAACCCTTTCCACTCTCATCTTTAGAGTGAAGATCCACTGAGAAAAACCCTCAGAGCCTTATCCTTTTCATTTCTTCCACCAACAAATATGTTTCGTTACACCTATTACACCTTAGCCTACCCTATTAGATTAAGCCTTTAATCGAGTTGCTAGTTTCTTTTGTATAAAGTATTGTATTTCCTGCGGTCTTGTGTGTTTTCTATCTTTGGTTAGGTCAAGAAATTGCACAATGCAATGAGAATGTGAAAGTAGTGTATATTTTTTGAGTCTTTGAATTTTCGTGTGTGTGAACTACTTTTACTATTATTTTTATAAGTCCGAAGCATGGAGTATTATGGAAAAATCATCCGGAATTATAATGATCGTGAGACGGTAAAATTACATCGAAATTCGTGTATAGTATTTGGTTTAAAAAAATCGAAAAAGAAAATAAAATAGCAAGTATGTAAAGTATTGTTGTAGTTGGTCAAAATAACCAACATTGTACCTTCTTGTATAAAAGTGGTCGATATCACCACTTAATGTTGTAAAGTATTGTAAAGTTTGGGATGATCGGGAGTTATTGTCATTGGGACCATGACTAAGGTTGTATTGATCTATCGATTGATCAAGGCATTCTATAAGCCTAATTTGTGTGTACCAAAGCGTGAGTATCCAAAGTCAAAGCGTAAGTTGGTTTTATTTTGTGTCTTAATCAAGGGATAGTCGGGAAAGTTTCTAGCAACATGTACCTTATTTGTATATGGCTTAATTTATTTGTTTTGTATATTTTATCTAACACCAATTAAATCCCAATGCCTAATCCCTTCCTTTGGTTTGCTCAAATAAGGATGTGTGCAATCTACATGTCTATCCCGTCATTACGGGTGTGTATGTTTAATTTTGACCGCCTTGTTGGTGTATTTCCGTTGGAAGAGGTTAGAAGGTGCATACCTTATATCATCCTACTTCCTAACCATGGGTTAAATCTGAATTAGGAATTGAGCATTCATGAGTGTCTATCCCATCGTTATGGGTGTGTATTCATGTTTTTGTCTTCCTTTTTGGGGTGGTACTTTTGGTGAACGATTGTAAGAATGATCATCCCTAAGCCTTTTTAACCTAATTTACCACTTTAAACTTGTTACTCCTTAGCTTTAGTGGTAGAGATGTGTATCCTTGCCAAGCTTATGATAGAATACTTATCACAACCAAGAAATTGAGCGAACTACTAAAATGTTATCACATAGATTAGTTGAGTGATTTGAGTGTTTTCATTTTCCTATTTCGGAGGTGTTTGATTGTGTACTAGTATTGAAACTTAATGATCGCCTTAAAGGAAAAATCCTACATCGAATAGGATTAATTTTCATAAGCTTTTCTAAAGTCTACTTGAGGACAAGTAGGATTCAAGTGGGGGGATATTTGATAACATCAAATAAGGACATATTATTCGTATCATTTATCCCTAGTTTTCTAACCCATTTGATGTAATTATTGCATGAATTGGTACTTAATCATTTATATTTAGTTTTGCAGTAATTACGAAGCACTTGGTGAAGATTTTGCTCAAAGGAACGCAATTTGGAGCTTAAACGAAGACATTTGAAGATTTTGTATCTGACAACTAATAGCCATATCCAATAAGGAAGATACGACGTATCCGTGCCTGGACTTCACCAAATTTCCATGAAGAATGAAGATCAATACGCCGTATTCAGAAGAACCTTATACGCCGTATCCAAGATACTGTAGAAGAATATTCTAGAGGCAATAGAAGATATCAAACGTGGTCCCTACTATAAGAAATCTCCCATACGCCGTATCGAAAGAGCTCGATACGACGTATCGACCCTATTCCAGCAGCTTATAAATAAAAGACCCAAACTCGGATTTTGGGTGTGCTTAACCATATTTTCGAAACCCCAATACCAGAAGTCACTTTTCAGAAGCCAAGAACAGTAAGAAGGTATAGCAAAGTGATGCATTCAATAGGAATCAACTTGTAATTCGTATACGTTAAGTACGCGTTCGTCTTTGAGTATCATTCGTTTAACTCGGTTAGGTTACTCATACGTTTAACTATTCATCTTGTACTCTTTACAATGTTTAACGGCTAACACCGTTAGGTGTTAGCCATGTTTATGAAAATTTAATTATTTGGTTTAAAAGCTTGTTGATCTATTTAATTTATCGTTGATCGTTTGTTATGTTTATCACATGATGCTTCTTTATGTGCTTTGTTATGCGTACCTTCTGTTAGGAATTATACATTCCTGACTTAGTACCATTAGTTCTATACTTAGTACCACTAGTTATAGTTAGTACTGAAAGTACAAAATGTTAAGTACTGTTCAGATAGTTAGTACCGTTAGTACAAAATAGTTAGTACCGTTTAAGAGATATGTATGAGATATTGTAGGAAAAGATATGTATTATCTTTTACGCATTTTGTAAGCCTGTTAGGGTTTATCCTTGGTCTATAAAAGGAACCCTACGGCATTAAAGAGATGACATTGATAACACACAGATCTCATCTCATACAATCATATCTCATAGTTAGTAATCTGTAATCATATTAGCATATTACAAGAAATCAATAGTTTAAGTATTCCATTGTTCTTCTTAATACTATTGTGTAGATTCCGCATATACAATAAGTATTCATAGTTAGTGTTTCTCTATAGTCAATCTGTATTTATACAAGTTGGCTATCACCCTTAGCAGGCTGCAAAGATCTGTTTAGTTTGGGACTCACAAGTGGTATCAGAGCCTGTGAGAAACTCTGAGTAAGAAGAACAAAAACCAGTTATAAACCCCTATCTTACAAAGCAATTCAATGGCTGGATCACAAGATGATATTCCACCACCACCACCACCACCATCACAAACACCAACACAACAAACTCCTCACACTGTTTCAACCATCAAACTTCATATTCTCAAGAAGGGAGAATATGACATATGGGCCATGAAAATGGAACATTATTTAGCCCATACAGACTATCCTATCTGGGAAGTTATACAAAATGGAAATGGTCCTGTATCAATCTCCACAGATACACAAGGTCAAATCAAGGTTCTGCCTCCAAGGACTGCAGAAGAGATCTTAGCCAGAGAAAGAGAAAGAAAAGCAAGGACCACTTTGCTTATGGCTTTACCAGAAGATCATCTTGCTAAATTTCATAAAATGACTGATGCTAAAGAGATGTGGGAAGCTATTAAATCTAGATTTGGGGGAAATAATGAATCAAAGAAGATGCAAAGTATTTACTAAAAGTCATCAGTTTTGCAGGTTTCTCTGTAGTCAACTCAGAATGACTACATAAAGGCTTTGACAGGTTTCACAAGTCTCTGAGTCAATTAGAGTTCAAGTGCAGCGTCTCCACTAAGGATGTAAATCAAGAAATCCTAAGGTCTCTACCTTCTGCCTGGTCTCAAGTTTCCTTAATCATGAGGACTAAGCCAGGAGTGGACAGTTCTCAGCTTGATGATCGTATAATAATCTAAGAGTCTTTGAGAATATTTTAAAGCTCTACTACATCATCTCTAGCACGACAAATGTGTGCCTTTTTCTCTGAGAACAACTAACATACAATGACATGGTATACCGCTTATTTTTGGTGTGTCAAATCCTTCTGGTTCATAACTCACAATATGAACCAACTTCATCAGTCCCTTACCTGCAAATCAATCTAGTGCCCTCAAGTGGATCATGAGGAATTTGGAACAGCTTGATATTGATTTAGGAAAGAACTGGACTTGAAATATGCAGTGGCCCTGATTTCGAATAAGAATGAAAAAGTTCTACAAAAATGAACCAGGTAGATAAGCTACAAATTGAAGCCAAGGGAACCGTTGGTTTTGATAAAACCAAAGTCGAGTGATATAATGTCAACAAGATAGGCATTTGCTATAGAGAGCGAAACAAAGGGAAATCAAGATAGTAAGAGGAGAGATGCTTGGAACTCTGGAAATAAGGATGGGAGAAGATCTGGTAAGCAAGAGGACTCTAAAGCTTTGGTGACTATTGATGGAGAAGGTGTTGATTGGACCAGTCACTTAGAAGAAGAAGAAGATTATGCTTTGATGGCTTGAAACAGTTCAGGCTTAGACACAGAGGTAATTTCTTGTTCAAAAGAATGTAAAGAGTCTTATGCTAAACTTAAAAAACTGTATGATGCTTAGAGGGAACAACCTAGAGATGCCAGTATAGAAATACATGCATATACTCAAGCTTTAAAGAAAGTTGAAGCACAATTAGTTGCTCATCAACAAAGTCAACTTTGGTATGAGGAAAAGATAAGGTTTATGAAAATAGACTTAGATGATAAAACTGATGTCTTTACATACCATAAGAAACTATTGGCAGAAGCTGAGAAAGAAAAAGAAGACTTAAAAGCTAAAATAAAAAATGGCACAACTTTTCTAAAAATCTTAGTATTTTGCTAAATAATATGTTGCTGCTGCAAATTGTTTTGGGCAAGTCTTGTGGATTCAAAATCAAATGTTAGACTATGGGTTCAATTTCATGAACACAAAGATCTACATTGATAATGAAAGTACAATATGCATTGTAAAGAATCCAGTATATCACTCTAAAACAAAGCATATTGCAATTAGGCACCACTTCATTAGGGATGCTTATGAGAAGAAACTTATTCAGGTGCTTAAAATACACACTGATGCCAATGTAGCTGATCTTCTAACCAAGGCATTTGATGTTAGCAGGTTCCAATTCTTGGTTGTTACTATTGGAATGGTCAATCCATAAGCTGCATTAGTTAAGGGGAGGCACATGGCTGTGTTGTATAGTTTGTATGAAGTGTTCAGTGTGCAGAAGCATCTTAACCATAAGTGACGAATTTCAAGAAGTAATTTATGTTTTAGAGACTCGTTGGGAAGAGCTATAGATGGTACTGAAGCACTATTGTTGCCAAAAATTGTTCATTCTTTGTTTGACAATAGTTACTACTGACAGTGCAAATTTAATACCGTTGGGCAAAGATAGTACCGCTATAGAGACGTTGAAGAAAATACCGCCAAGGGTCTAAAGTGTAAATTGAAACGGTTTCTTTGATCTTAGGTTTGTTTAACCTATATAAACCTATCTCAATTGCACAGTTTACTCACGTATGGCTGTTCTTGAATCATGCCCTAAACA
>BQNB010184695.1:2500-12285 GCA_026074375.1 Tanacetum coccineum
AAACTTTCCATAGAAACGTGATGTCTTGACTTGGGAATGAATGTGCGAGCTTATTAAGAAGCCTAAGTATACCTTAGAAAATCTAGCCGAACCCTTATTGGGCTTGACGGCTCATTGCCGTGTCCAAACAGGAGCCCATAAGCCACAATAAGCTTAAACAGCTTATTTGTGAGCTTATACAATTTAATAACCTTAATGGACTTAGAAAATGCTAATGGACCTAAAATGGACTAGTTGGATCATGTATAAACCTTATCGAGTTCTTATTGGACTCAAAAGCCCATTAACGAGCTTAATGGCTTATATAATAAGCCGAACAATAAAACAGACCCAATAGTGCTTATTAAGTCTAGAAAAATCAGTTGGATTACCTTATCAAACCTTAATGGACTTTTGAAACAATTCGGGTTAGAGTTATTGGGCTAACGAGCCCAATAAGCTCAAATAAGCTCATCTGAGCTTATTTTTCAGCCAAACATTTTCATATAAGCTTATATAAGCCAAATGAGAGCTTATGTACTTTAAAACTCTTAATTGGACCATTTATTTGCTTAATGGACTCTAACGAGTCCAATAAGCCAAAATAAGCTCATCCGAGCTTATTTATAAGCTGACCCAGCTTATATGGCTTATTGCAATAAAACCCCTTGTTACTTGTTAGATCTTAATTGGACTTAAAATGCGATTTTTACAAAGTTAAGGGACTAAAAATGTAAATTCATAAACTAGAGGGTTAAAACTGCCAAAAACTAATTTTTCTAAGTCTAGGGACTGTTTTGACAAATCTAAAACTTAAAGGGGCTGTTTTGAGAACATAAGGACCTAAAGTGTAATTGTTGCAAAGTTGAAGGACTAAAAGTGCAAATATGGAAACCTAGGGGTTTAAAGTGTAAATATTATATTTTCATAAACACAAGGACTGTTTTTGGTAAATATAGAAAACCTAAGGGTATTTCATGAACAAAGGTGATTTTAATAACCACTTAGCATATCGGTCGAGCTATATATTTATTGGATATTATACGAATTAAACCGCGACTTAATAAATATGAATATTTATTAATAATGTTTATACATATACTAGGACGTGTGTAAATCGTATACCTTCCCAAGAGCCATCAAGTAAAGACAAATTCAATAAACATGTGCACCACCATACAAGTGATAACAATATATATAAACTAGCAATTTATTGTAGTTTATGCATTAAGTCGTTAGCCTAAACTGGTAGACTAAGACTGGCCGTATTTACTTAGGTATTTGAAGGTGTGATTCATTTGCCATACTTGGATATATTTATCATTTTCAGAGGACTACTTACTAAGGTGAGTTCATAGCCCCATGCTTTACAATTATTTAAATGATTTACATCTTTGGAGTGAGAACATGATTTGTTTTACAAATTGGACGCAAGTGTATATTTTATACTATGATTACGTGTTTGCCTAAGTAGCGATAACCCACTAAGCCCTTTATCATGAACTGTCAATTACTAGATTGTGAGCGCGAATGTTATAAATATTATAATTTGGATTGACATCCCCGTTTAGGTTGAGTATCTCTCACTGTGACTGATTGCACGGACAACTACTTATACCATGTCAGATTTTGGATGTTGCGGTTTAGAACATCATATCACAAATGGGCATGTGTTTGGCAATGTATTGGCATCACAATACATGAGTCGAGCTTCAGTGACATGAGCTTAGGAAAACGTAATTGACTTTTTATGATGTTATGCATCTGTTGCTTAATCATAAACAGCTTGGAAATCTTGGCGGTCCACTGTTGAATTTACATAAACCTATGATTCACCGCACTTTATTTTGACGTTTTAAAAGCATGTTTTCTCCAGGTCAATAAGCACGAAGTGCCAGATACATTGGGGGTCCATTCTTCGAAAGAGAGTCAATAACTAAAGATTTGGGTCGTATTTACATTTTTGGGAACATTTGTTATGAACCGAAATCTTAAATTATATTGCAAACAATTTGAAGCCACTATCATGAGCTTATGAATGAACAAAGTCATTGTTAATCAATTATCTATTTATAACGACACGTTTATGGTCGTGGAGCATGTGATGTTCTTGGACTTTGCATGTATCGACTTACCACACCAATTGAGTACGTTAAATCTGAACGAGTATGCAAAAGATAACGTAAGCAACCCATAATTTTTCGATATTGAGTAGCTTCAACTTCTGGTTCATCTTCTGCTTTTGACAACTTGAGTCCCGGTTCCATTGGACATAAAGATGGATTGCAATCTTCCATACCAGCTTCTTTTAAGATCTTCATTGCATATCTCTCTTGTTTGATCTCCAAGCAATCATTTCCTTGTGAGACTTTAATACCTAAGTAATAAGTTAACTCACCAAGATCTGACATTTCAAATTGAGACACCATTCTCTTTTTGAATTTGTTAATAAATCCAGGCTTGTCCCACTTACGAATAAATCATCCACATTAACCGCAACAATGATAAATTCTCCATTTGACACCTTTCTATACACCGCCTTTTTGTGCACGCATTGCCGAAAACCCATCTTTTTTAAAGTACTATCGAGCTTCTTTCGATCACCATTTAGAAAAGCCGTTTTCACATCCAAGTGATGAATCTTCTATCCTTTCCCGACCGCGAGAGCAATCAATAGTCATATGGTCTCGAGTCGAACTAACGGGTTAGGCGTATTATTGCTTCCAAAATGATCTTCTTCACTTTTTAGGTTGGTCTCGTGAATAAGGCTGTGAACAGCAACCGAGCTGCTATGCGGGTTTGCCTCTTTGTCTACAACTTGATTAGTAGCATTTTCCTCTACATCGTTGCATAAAACACTAAAAGTACCTGATTCCCGTCCCACTTCGTTTGTATCTTCTTTACCAACTTTTAGTTGAGCTTTAAAAAGGCGATTTGCACTACGCGGGACCTTTATAAGCAAACTTCCCCAACTATCTTGCATGGTTAAGAAATCACTTCGGATACTAATATCATAACCGGATATTGTCGCTTGTCCAAGACTTATCACATTACTTTGAAGAGCAAGAATATAATAGACATCTTTCAACATCTTTTGTTCTCTGTTTTTACCTTGGAACAAATTCCAGCCTTTTCCATTTATGCTAACACACGAACCATCTCCAAACTTAATACGTCCAGTGATATTTTCATTTAATTCAGAAAAGTAAGAGTAATTACCTGTCATGTGATTACTTGCACCGTTGTCAAAGTACCATACATCAACTTCATCATCGGTATTTGACTCGCTTTTTGGTGGAGTGTACTTTTATTCATTCATGAAAATCGTTTCTTGAATATAGTTCATCATAAAAAACGTACCTTCCTCATGATAAACACCTTTCTCTTGTGTCTCATTAAGGTTAACTTCATGGTTTCGGTTTCGTTCAGGGCATTTTGAAACAAAGTCCTGTACTGATCACAACGGTAACGTTGTATATGTGAGAGGTCACGTTTCTCATGTTGTTTACCATTTTGTTCATTATCTTTATGGTTTTTCGAGGAGTCACGTTGACCTTGGTTTTGTGAGTTTCCCCGACCACGTCCTTGACCTCGACCTAGTTCACGACCTCGAGAGTATGAGTCACATCCTCTTCCTCAGTTTGAGTAATTATTCCCGTTGGAATATTCAGTCCTAGCATAAAGCAAATTCTCTTGAGGATCGTTTGCTTTATCTTCTTCTTTGACTCTTTCTTCATACGCTTTCAATTGACCAACCACATCCTCAAACCCTGTCGTTTTAAGATCTAAAACTTGCTCTAGGGCTGCCACGATATGGACAAACCGTCTAGGAAGACTTGTGAGAAGCTTCTTTACCAGCTTGTGTTCCGACATGACTTCTCCAAGCGTGGCTGACTTAGAAGCAATACCCGATAACTTTGCAGCATATTCGTCTATGGTACCGTTATCTAACATCTTCATATTCTCGAACTCGGTAATTAGGGTTTGAAGCCTCGCTTCCTTCACATGATCGGCCCCTAAGTTATGAGTTTTTATCGCTTCTAACATCTCCTTCCCGGTTTTTAAATTCCTGATTTGTAACACCAAATCTTCTGGAATCGATTGAAAAAATAAACCTTTAACTATATTGTTTTTCTTGGCATCGTCTAAGCCCAGATCTACCACATCCCATTAGCGTACTAAATATTAACTCAAATTAATCTTCTCATTCTTTTCTATCATCTATAAATAAATTCTAAACATGGTTAATTAAGCGTATTTTGAATTACTTTCTATAAATTGTGATTTGTTAATTTATAGTGTTTTGATCGTGAATATAATATCAAATTGCAGTCTTGAGTCTTGATTCAAGTCTTTCAGTTCGATAGACTGGATCAATTACATGCTTTTTATGATCCTTCCTTCTTTTACATGAGTTTCATGATAGGCTTGATCATTTAATAGTAAAATAAGGAAGTGCAAAATACATCCATATTGTTTACCAAAAAACCGTCTCATGTCCTTCGTAAATACTTCGTGCAGATTTCATCTCTCCGTTAGTAATTTGAGGCACCGTACGTCCCTAAGGACGAACGATGCAAATTGTTTTCCCGTTAAAGTCTAAAAGGAGGGTATTGTTGTCTTTTTACTGCCACAGAGATGTATAGTGAACCTTTGCTTTAAAAAAATTATTTTTAGTTTTTCTTTATTTTTTAATTTAAGAAAAAGTATTTTTTTACGTTATTATTCGTAAAAAAATTTAAAATGTTTTTATAAATTTTTTTAAAAAAAATTCGTACTTTATAATTTTTTTTCGTACTTTTTAAATTTAAACATAAATATTTTTTACGTTATTATTCGTAAAAAAATTTAAAATTTGTTTAAAAATTTTTAAAAAAAATCGTACTTTTTAAAATCTTAACTTTTTAAAAAAGATTAAATTTTTTTCGTACTTTTAAATTATTTTTTTTACGTTTTTATTCGTAAATTTTTTTTCGTAATTTTTAAAACCTTATTTTTTTTTAAAAATTTAGATTTTTGTCTGGCTTTTTAAATTTTAAAAAAATAAAGTTTTTTTCTTAGGATTTTTTTTAAAAGTTTAGAAAAATTAAAAAAGTTAAAACGTTTTTACTTTGTTCTTCGATTTTTTTTATAAAAAAACTAAACGTTTTCCTTCTAAAAAAATTAATTTTAAAAAAAATTTAAACGATTTTATACATTTTTATGAAATTTTTTTTTTTTCAAAGGTTAAAAAAGAAAATTTTAAAATTTTTAAAAAGTAAAAGGAAAAAATTAAAAAAAAAAAAAATTAAAAGGCAAAGGTTCACCATATATACCGTGGAAGCAAAAAGACAACAATACCCTTTCTGTTATGCCCACGTTAGTACTTAATGGGCAACAATTTGCACCGTTCGTCCTCAGAGACGTACGGTGCCTCAATTTACTAATAGCGGGATGAAATCTGCGCGAAGTATTGACGATGAACGTGAGACAGATTTTTGATAAATCACAGAGATGTATTTTGCACTTCCCTGTTTTACTATTAAATGGTCAAGCCTATCATGAAACTCATGTAAATGAAGGAAGAATCATGAAACGCATGTAATTGATCCTGTCTATCGAACTGAAAGACTTGAATCAAGAACTCAAGACTGCATTTTGATATTCACGATCAAAATACTATAAATTAAGAAATCACAATTTATAGAAAGTAATTCAAAATACGCTTAATTAACCATGTTTAGAATTTATTTATAGATGATAGAAAAGAATGAGAAGATTAATTTGAGTTAATATTTGGTACGCTAATTTACTACTAGTATATATTGAAGGTTAATTTGATTCCTTGATGATTCCTCTCAAATATACCGAATATTTATAGATACAAATAGATAGGCTTGAGCCCAATGACCACAATACAACTAATAAAATAAATGTACAACTAATGATGACTAGATAGCTGATGTTTATCTAATCATCCAAAAATATGTGTTGACTAATACGCCCCCGCAGTTGGAGTGAGAGGAGGATGGACGCTCAAACTAAACTGAAAGTCTTCAAACAGAGCTGAGGGAAGTCCTTTGGTGAAGATATCAACATACTGGGTAAGCGAGAAGGTACATGCGAGAACTCAAACCTGACCAGCGGGTAACCATATCACGGACGAAGTGAATGTCGATCGCAATGTGTTTTTTCCGTTGATGTTGAACAGGATAGACAGACATATAAACGGCACTAACGTTATCACAGTAAACAAGAGTGGCAGTCGATAGAGGAGAATGTAACTCACGAAGTAGATTGCGAAGCCATGCAGTCTCTGCGACAACTTGCTGTTTTGACATAACTAAAGCCAAATTTCTTCAAAATTTCAGTCACATACTTGTCTTGGCTTATAAAAATCCCATCTTCCTTCTGCTTCACTTGCAGTCCTAAGAAGAAAGTGAGTTTACCCATAGAACTCTTCTGAAACTTCTTATGCATCATCTTTTTAAACTCTGTGCATAACTTCTTCTTTGTAGACCCAAAAATGATATCATCTACATATACATTTACTATCAGAATATCACATTGGTCCCTCTTGATAAACAAAGTTTTGTCTATCTGTCCTCTTTGAAACCCATTTTCTAACAAATAAGTGGACAAGGTCTCATACCAAGCTCTAGGAGCTTCATGCAAACCATAAAGAGCCTTTTCTACTTTGTATACTCTGTCAGGGAAGTCTGGATCATCAAATCCTATTGGTTGATAAACATAGACTTCCTCTTCAATCTTACCATAAAGAAAAGCACTCTTGACATCCATCTTGTACACCACAAAGTCTTTAAATGAGTCATAGGCTAAGAATAGCCTAATTGCTTCAATTCTGGCAACAGGAGTAAAAACATGATCATAATCAATTCCTTCTTCCTGTGTGTACCCTTTTGCAACCAATCTTGCTTTGTTCTTTATCATAATGCCTCTGTTGATAAAATATAATGCCTAAAAACATTAATAATATTTTTTCACATCTTTACGTTTTGATAATCACAAAATATAAAAACGTTCAACGTAAAATTAAACTTAAACAAGTATTTAGTAGTAAATATTCATTTCAATCTTATATCACTCCAAGGTATGAATAAACAAATGCTTGATGCATTTTATGATCAAAGGAAACTTTTATAAAATGTTGTAAACTTTTTATAAACATCACAAAACATTTTTACATTTAAAAGAAATGTTTTATTCAAAATAAATATTTTGAATTTCAAATTTTCGGACCTAAAACGACTAGAAATGGTCCAATAAACACCTCCCCTGAATATGACAAAATGGGGAGCGTCTGTAATAGGGCGGCCCCCTTAATTACACGGGCGACCCTATAGTTATAAGGGGGCCGACACCATATTTAAGGGGGCCGGCCATAGACCCCGCTCCTCCTTTTTGTCCTATAAATACTGGACTATTCCCCAACATTTTTCTCACCTTTTTCCCTCATTCTTTTTGCTCAAAACAACCTACTTATCCTCTCTTAAATCATTTGATCATTTAATCATAAAGCTTTGTTTCCAAGTGATCCAAGCTATATTCCTCAAGTGCAAGAGAAGAATACTTCCATCATCAAGTGAATAAGTATTACACCTTAGTGTGCATAACAATTTTGTTGCATTCATGTCACATATTTGTAAATCAATTGTATATCTTGTAGTTGGGTGTAGTAGCTAGATCTTGGTGATCTTTGTAAGTATAGTTAGATCGTTGTGATCTTACCAAGTAGTGTTAGGTAGTTGTGATATAAGTAGTGTGGTGAAGTGAAGTCGTGAAGTTGTGAAGAAGTCGTGAAGTTTTAAAGAAGTCGTGAAGTTGTGAAGAAGTTGTGAAGTTATGAAGAAGTCATGAAGTTGTGAAGTCGTGAACAAGTCGTGAAGTTGTGTTGTGATAGATTGGTTCTAGCTAAGATTAGAACTCGACATTTAGCTTAGTGTCGTAAATTGATATAAGCAACGTTGTGTACGGTTTTCTCCGCCATAAGGAAGTTTGTTGACATAGTGAAGAAAACTCTCGAGTTTGGTGCTCGGGGAGTGGAGTAGGGCGAAGAGGTGCTTCGTTACCGAACCACTATAAATCCTCGTGTTGGGTTTGATTGTGCTTTACTCTTATCTCTTGTCTTACTTTTATCATTTTATTTATTTACATTGTTCACTTGTGAAAGTATTGAATCACAAAAGGCTCGAATCTAATTTCTAACATACTAAAACTTAAATTTAAAAAGCGATAAACTATTCAACCCCCCCTTCTAGTTTTCCATAATTGGTATCAGAGAAGGTTAAACAAGATTTTTAAAATAAATTGTATTTTAAAACTTAAATCGATCTACGGAATCGGAAAAATATTTAGAAAGGCAATCTATGCAAAGACCACCACTATTTGAAAGTGATGGATTTATTTATTGGAAAAATAGATTCGAAACTTATGTGAAGTCAAAAGATCTAGATCTTTGGCATGTTATTACCGATGGTGATTTTCCTCCCATTCAATTTAATCTCGAAACTAAAAAAGGATGAAATGTATCTTTTCACAACAACAATGATGATTCTAAAAAGAACTTGCTAAAAATAATGAAGCCAAAATTGGTAATTTATAATGCTTTACCACGTAAAGAATATGAAAGAATTTTTATGTTCAACCTGCAAAGGAAATTTGGTGATACTTTGTTAATCAATCTCATCAAGGTATAATCAAGTCAAAGCAAATAAATTAGCTCTTCCTGTTCAACAATATGAACCAATTCATGGATAATAATTGTCGGCTAAGAGGAATCAATAGATAATGCTTTTCCTAAATTTAACCTATTATTTACTAGTCTAAAAAAATAATATTTTATGAACAATAAAATAATTAACGAGACGCGTCGTAAATTTTTACGATACTCAAAACGATTAACGAACGCGTTTCCAAACGTTGACTCGCAAAGCGTCAAAAATAAAAATAATCAAAACTTCTCAAATTATTCGTAAATAAAATACTAAAATATTTACTATCGATAAATAAAATTTTAAATGTCGACACTCGTTTATAGAAACGCGTAAAATAATTATTTACGACATCGGGCACGCGATCGCCATACGCGTCGTAAAACTCCGGTTTTTACAAATACGCCATGGCCGTAAGAAACTTCAAGAAATTCTTCAAAAGACAAGAACGATTCGTAAGACAACCATATGAAGAAATAAAATCATCTAAAAGAAATAAAGATGACAAAAATAGGACAAGCGAAAGAAAATGCTTTAAGTGCGGAGATCCAAATCATTTCATCGGAGAATGTCCGAAACAATTAAAATATCAAAACCAAAAGGCGTTCGTTGGAGGATCTTGGAGTGATAGCAATGATGATGAAGAGGAGAAAACAAAGGACGAAAAATGTCTTATGGCTAAAGATTCAAATGAGGTACTTTCTGAAACCGAATACTTTAGTGATGACCAATCATTACTAGACGAAAATAACTTAGATAATGAATATAGTAGACTATGCAAATTAGGACTAAAAGTCATGGCTAAAAATAAAACTTTAAAACAAGCTAAAATAGAATTAGAAAATAAAGTACTAGAACTAAAAGATAAATTATCTAGGTTGAAAAAAAGTAAGGAAGTAATTGAAGAATGCAAATTATGTCAAGAACTTAAGCTTGAAAATGAGAACCTTAGAAATGAAATATCTAGGATAAATCAATTTAATAAGAGTAGTCACTCACTTAAGAAAATAATAAGTGTTTTAATTTTACCAAAGGATCACCTAGCGAAACCAAACAAGTAAAGTTTGTAAAAGCTCAAGAAGTTGAGTCAAAAGA